>JAOEGS010022119.1:0-49009 GCA_025447755.1 Corythornis vintsioides | reverse complement strand
TGGATCTGTTCCTGGGTGACTTGGTCTAGGTGATCCTGCTCTGTCAGGGGGGTTGGACTAGATGATCTTCTAGGTCCTTTTCAACCTCTAACATTCTATGATTCTATAAGAAATTTTAACATAAATGCCTATTCACTTGAAAAGCACAGACATTATTAAACCACTGCTCCTTAGAGTTCATGACTTCTCCAGTCACATTCTCATGGCCCCCATCCCTCACTACAGTTACAAACTTCCTTGCTGCTTCTGCATGATGCACCCACCATCCACTCACCCTCCTCCAGTGTACATACAGTGGCTTCTCTTTTTGAGATCTGCTGGCTTACATACCCAGAAAATAACATTATATTCACCATGATTGCTCCCATGTAACAGGCCACAGATCTGCACTGCACAGTTTTGGAAATCACCATTAATAAGCTTTTACCAGAATCAATCTGCAATGGTTATCTGTCCTCATACTAAAGATCTTATTTCAACTCAGCTTTTATTTCCTAGCCATTTCCTCTCCTTACACACCCAGTAGACTTAAGAGTCCTCAGCTAGCAAATTTCACATCTATGCAATTATATTTAATCAACTCTACTTGATATTTCTTTTTGATGAGATTACAAGTCATTTTGACAAGAGCTATTTTCCATAAGTTCATGTTGATTAATGTTAATTATATTGCCTTCTTTTAATTCTTTATTAATTAATCTTTATTAATTTAAATATGCTGCTTTGTTTTACAGGGTGCATAGCTGGATCTCTATGACCAACAGTGTGCTTTCATAAGGAAAAAAAAAAAAAAAGAGGGGGGAAAAAAAGGCAAAGAACTGCATTGTAGAACCTGCAGGTCAAAACCAAACATCTTCTACCTTTAAGGTCACTGTTCAGTCCCCAACAAAGCAACTCAAACCCACTTTGCATGAGCTTCTTGTAGAAAAGGCTGTTGGGTAGACAGACTTGGAGAGAAGATGCAAAACAGGAGTGAGAATCCTCACAGCACACATGGAACAGGCAAGTGTTCCTCACCAGGGCACAGCAGGGGTGAAACCCTACCAGGCTACAGAATGCCTCAAATGCACTGATGTCCCTGAGGACTTGAAGGCACAACCTGCATTGCTGTTCCACAGCCACGTCCCTGCAGAAATGAACTGAGCACATGCATAATTTGACCTGAAGGTCTCTTGTCATTCATGTGGTCATCTTTACCTTTTTAGCAAGCTTTGCTAGTGCTGGGAATAAATTACTGAATTTGGGGAGGATAGAAAAAGCAAAAATAAAAAGTCTAAAATGATCTAGACAAACCCAAATCTTAAACTGGAGATTGGCAATTGGTTCATCCTTTCTGGTGCAGCTTGCATCAACAATTTAATTTTATTTTTTTTTATTACAGTTCACTACTTAAGCAAGTACCATTTATGTCTCGAGACATAAAAATACCTACCCAAATGTTTGTGTTGCTTTTATGAAATAATGTATGTTCTGGCATGTGGTACCTCTCCATCTTCATACCTTAGAAGGTGCAACAGTAACTGAGGATGAAGTTAGAGATCATACCCTTTCTTCTTTCCTACAGGACTATCATTTTAGCCCATGCCCACAACCTCTTGCCCCTTTCATCTGTGCTGAAACAGCCATTTATAGTACTGTGTTTGTAAACAAAATCACTGGATGATTCAGGTTAAATAAAACCTTAATGTAGTTAAGGAGGACTATTCTTAAAGTTAGTCATTTCAACAGCACTCCCATTTTCATCAGCACACTCAAAGGGAAGGTGTAGAGTCAAACCAGGGCAAGAGTGAGCATCTGGGAAAGATGAAGGATTGGAATTTCTTAACTTGATTACACAGCAAAAATTGATTCTCAGTGTCTTAAAGTTAATGAACTAAGAGGCAAATGGAAGCAAATACCAATAGAGAAAGAGCCAAGGAACAGTAACAGGAGATCAGGAGAAAATAGTAAGATGAGATGAGAAAGATGATTAAGGAACCACAAAAACCTGAAGAATCCCCACAGGCCATAGAAAACCTTCAGAGGCAGGAAGTCCTTTCAGAGGAGGAATATTTATGTAATTGGAGTATCATATCAATCAGAAAAGATCAAACTTTTAGACATTTCAAGTCAATGTACTGAAAGTGGTCTAGAAGCACCAAGGAAAAAATGAAAAATAAAATCATTCTCTACCAAAGCACAGAGAAAGGAGCTGGAGACTAAAGAAACAGAGGTTTCAGACTGTCAAAGATGTTTCACTCCCAGCCTAAACCTTGCAAAGGAAATACAAATGAACTGCCATGGGTGCTCTGCATTATTACCCATATTCACTACAAGAAGAGCAAATATTAGTTATAGAAATAACTACATCTAAAACCTGAAATCACACATCTTCTTACCAAATATATAATCAGTTCACTCTCTCCTGACTTTGCATAGCTCAGGTAAAAGGAATGGAAAATAAAGTCAGCATCAGAGATTAAAACCTGAAGTTCAGTTTTGGAGTGTGAGCTTTAAAACCAGACCCAGCAAAAGCAATTTGTATTTCAAGGACAGACTCTCACTGAAGGCATATCTCCATTATCTTCTCTTCAATGAGACAGTGACTTCTTTGTCCACTGAGATGAACACCAAGGACAGTCAGAGTCTGGAGCATGCAATGTACAAGAAGATGCTGAGAAAACTGGATTTACTTAGCCTTGAGTAGGTGAAAGGGAGCTCTTTGTGCCATCTACAACTTTTTAGAGGGTTTACAGAGGTTAGGGCCAGACTTACTCTTGGAGATATACAGGGAGAGGAGAGGCAAGAGACAATCTGCAGCACAGAAAGTTTAAATTATACATAAAGAACTTTTTTTTTCCACCATGAGCATGGCCAATCACTGGAATAGGCACTCATAAGTTCTACAAACTCCATCTAGACATATTCAAAGCTCCATGACACAAAGCTCTGACGTACCTGAGGTAGCTGGACCTGCTCTACTCGTTCTTCCAATCTGAATTATTCATTATTTTAAACATAAGCTTTTAAGAGGTATACAAATTCCTACTGAAGTGTATTTGAACACAAGGTTTTAAACATTTATGCATTGGACAAATACAAAACTAGCAAGGGATAAAATAATATTCTGCTGTAAATTAAAGAGGAATTTTCTTTCCATGAACATCTGGGATATGTGTGTGCAGTTGCCATACTGCTAAACAAAGAGCTGGCATCAAGAAAAAGAGAAGGATCTGTTTTCATTCAGGATATTGTCCCTTGAAGCTAACATATTGAATAACGTGTATGTGGTTTAAGTGTATTTATTTGTGAGGAATTAAATATAAACATAATTTTCAAAATTCATTAATTGTGCTTTATGTCAGAACCATAGTTAAACCTGAATCAGAACATAGCCTCCTGGAAGTACTAAAAAAACAGTAATTGCATCACAGGTACAATGTCAGAAATTACCTAGATACACAGGAATCTTCCAGTGGTAGATGCTATTACTTAAGCTCATAAGCATATTTTTGAAAATGTGTCCTAGGTTCCCAAATCATTCCCATCTCAGTGGTTTTGGAAATCTGGTTTATTCAGCAACCAAGTCTTTTATTCTAGCAATATATGGTTCTTGTATTCACAATGTACTTGTTAATCTTAGTGCAAAGTAAGCATTAAACTTTTCGTCTGAACATACTCTCACAGTCAGGTATAAACTTCATCCCAGAACCATGCCATCCTTAGGCATGGTAATTTATTAGCAACTCTATTAATTTTGTCCATGAAGGTAACTTTCATTCAAACACAGAGCTGTGGTTAGATGCATTTCATTTTTTATTCTTGAGGTTGTTTCCATCTCCAGACATAAGAAAAAAAATTTTACATGTTCTCTCTGTTTGCTCTATCATATTACTTGTTAAGCAAAAAAAAAAACTAAATGTGCTGAGCACAACATAAGCTAAAAATTCAACATTGTGTCTATAACCGCATTGAAGGCATCCTTAAGATTTTGCTTTCTGTGTTACCAGATGTCAATAACATGTAACAAACTCTTACCATGCTGTAATATAATTTCTCATAACAATGTGACTACTTACACCCAAATCCTGTTTATAGAAAGGATAAAGCGTTAGAATGACAAATGTGATGAGCCAGAAATAACTGGGAGAAATTCTGCTTGCCTTTGGCATTCAACAGTTACTGAATCCAGTATGACTATTCATAAAAGGCCCTTGATATTTCCTGCTCAAATTTGTTGACAATTAGTTTACTGATCCCATTGTTCAAACCCTCTGTGAAGGATACAGCTCCTGTGAACACCCACAGACTCCTTTCACCTTAAGGTATGCCTTGCTTACCTTCCCTGACTGATTAATCCTATTGACTCAGGTGCTGCAAGCTTATCAGTCCACTCTTCACAGGTGAACAAAGGCAAATTTATGCAAGGGCTGCTCCTATTGCTTATGTTAATAAAACTTTACTGATTTGGATTTTGCCTCCTCCCAGCAAACCCCATCTTCCAGCTTGCAGACAATTAACATTATGTACTGCACACTTGTCTGATGCCTTATCTGTGTTGTGGAACTTCTCTGCAACAGATAGTGTGTAGGTGCCCATGGATTCTCTGAATTCCCAGAAATGGGAACCAGATGCTACCATAACTATGCATACAAGAAATAGCCTCTACCTATAAAAAAAAAAAACTCTTGAAGAACTTTATTCAGATTTTATGAGCTATCAAGTGGAACAGCTGAGACTTTTTTGGCTTTCTTTTTGCCTTGGTTTCATTAATTCAATAATTTTAAAGCACAGATATTTGTCTCCAAAGTCTTTGCCTTCAGTTACAACTTTTATTTTTCAGCTTTAGCTGCTAAATTTTCTGCTTAATTTATATTGTAAAATATTAGGACGTGCTTTTCCCACTCATATATTTTTTACTGATCTATTTGTGTCAGAAGTGAATACCCATCACCCTTGCTGATTGATATTCTATTCAGGAGGCAAAGGAAGAAGTAAAGCAATCATAACTTTAAGAAAGTTCTTTTTTGTATTATATATACTGAGGTACTTTCTGAAACAGACTAGAAATACATGTCACCTCAAAAGAATAGGGAAACAATGCACCACTAAAACGGATGCCCAGAGAAGCTACAAAAAAAACCAAACCCAAAACCAACAACCACTAAAAAAACCAAAAACCAAAACCACCCACCAGAGGTAACCAAAAAAGGGAAAAAGTGAAAAAACTGTCATTTTAAAAAAAAAAAAAACACAACAAAAACTAAACACACAAAAACAACCACAAAAAAAATCACAGCAAAAAAAGCCCAACAAAAAAGCCCCTCTAAAGTTCATCTACAAAACCACATCAATTAAAAGACTGATTTGTTAATCATGCCTAACTAAATTAAGAAAATGAATATTAAATTAAGAAAATAAATAGTTCACTCCTTTATGGCAATTTTTTTCCCTTGTTTTGTTACAGCATTGCCATCTGAAAGAGGATAAATAGTACTCCTTGTTGATGCATCTTCACACATAAATGAGAATGTGTTCCTAGACTGAGACTGTTATGACTCTAATGTAATTTACCACATAGCAAAAGCAATATGGATCTTCCCTACATTAAAACTCTTAAAGTCCCCCTAGACTGTGGTTAACTACAGCCTTTTTTGTTCAAAACATTTAATCTAAAAAAGACTGTAAGACAGAACCCTGTGCTACTCTTGTTCATTTCATCAGGTCATTGCCCTTGCCTAAACATGCTTCCTAGACATGCACATTTCATTAGGATTCTGAATTTGTCTCTGTTCAAGTTCCCGCCGTTACATCTTGACAGGCTTTTGTCTGTGGAACTGGAGTCCTCTGGCATCACGTTTCTGTTGCCTGCAGAGGTTCCCTGAACACTGTCAACACATTCTCTAAATCCGTTTGATAAACTGAAGTCGAGCTATGGGAAAGCATGTTTTGAAAACATCACCGTCTTAGTGTCTTTTCTCTTGAGGCTTCTCCATTTTTTCAGCATCTTTCTTGACTGTGGGCACAGAACTAGACAAGAGTATTCTATGAGAGGCAATAACCACTCCTAATGCAGAGTTGAAGTCACTTCCCAGTCTCTCTTCACATGTTCTTATTCTCACAGATATTCAAGAGTTGCATTAGGCCTGGCCACAGCATCCCACTGTGTGCTCATATGCAACTAATTAACCATTAAAATTATCCTTTCCAGTAAGCACTTCTCAGTACTTAGGTTCCTCTTTGTAAGCATGATCTATACTCTTTACTATTGAATTTATGATATTACATTTGACATCCATGTAACACCTATTTGTTGGCCCTGAGCAATCCACTACTAGTAACTTTTCCAACACAATCTGAAAGGCTTAACAATATTTTTCCAGTTAGTGGTCTATGGCATTCTGTGTCACTACAAAATCCCAACAGGAACAGTGTCATCTAACATAATACATAATTTCATCTAGTTTAGTCTATTTAATGCATTCCCAATTTGTTTCTCATTGCTGCAAAGTATTAATCAAGAATTTAGTATGTTAACCCAAATAGCTTAGTGAAACCCAAATAGATTGTATCAGTTGTACGTTAACTAAACATTTAATCTCCTAAGGAAAAACATTTCAAGCCAGTATGACCAACACCTGTTTTCCATAATCCTAAACTCACTGGCAATATTTTAATGCATTTGGGTTTTTTTGTATAACATGTATTTTCTTGTTTGCCCTGGATCAATGGCATGTCCAGTATTGTTCCTGGAGACCTCAATTTTCTCACTAAACCCTTAAATAGTAGCACATTAGCTTACTGGTGCTCCCAGAATGTCATGGCTCAGTGAAATACTACTATTTCCTTTTCAGAGTTTTGTTTTCCTTCCTTCTAGTACCATTGCATAGCTTGATTCAAAAGATTTATGTATTCATTCCTCATTCCTATCAGTTCTCAACATAATTTCATTAGTTCTGTATTACCAAATACTTCTTTTCAAGTTGTGGAATCATAGCATTATTCTTCTCAGAAGAAAACAAACAAAAAAACCCACCCCAACCACACACAAAAACAAAACCAAAAAATCCACAAAAAAAACCCCAAAAAACAAAAATCCAACACACCACAACCAAGAATCAACATAAGGACTTCTAGAACTCAAAGACCCAACAAACTATTTTGCTTTCACGTGATGGTTTGTGTCTCACTTGTGAGAGGTAATAGGGCCAACAGAAATGCCAGCTTTGGAGCACACACTCTGTTATATAGTATCCTATGGAGACCACAAAAATAACTAATCAGAACAAGCAAGGCTCAACCAGGAAATCCAAGGCTAATTAATTGACCTGAACTAAAGGCCATAGGGCCCTTGGGAATCTCTGAATAGTGTTATCTTGCACATTTTAGAAATGCATAGTTGGACATAATTCAGGCATCTGTCACCTGCCACAACTAGTCACATATTTCTACAACATCACAGAGCTAAATTACAGTAGTTCTGTCTTAATAAATGGTTGATGCTGCCATGGGAAGGGACAAACATGGTGGGAGAGAAGATATGGAAAAAGAATTGTTAATGCAATGAGAAAAAACTTAGACTCACGTTAATTTGTCTCCCTCAAAAAGCCAAAGCAGAAATAGGCAACTTTGAACTTTCATACCGTGTTGATATGCTCCATCCTGGTCAGGTTAGTAACAGCTTGCTTACAGATGGCTCAAACAAGAGCTGACACAATGCTGTCCAGTTTCTCTCTGTGTAGTTTTTCCTTTCTAATACAAGGCTGACTGATTTATCCTTGTGTTTGCATACACAGAGGTATTCAGAAAAGAAACAGAAATAATTTCTGTGGGTATTGTCTTTTCTGTCTGCCTAGATTTCCATGGTTTTCACTTACTCGGCATTCTTTCTTAGATTCAAAGAGATTATTGCTGTAATTCACACAGCAAAGTAACTAGCTTGGTTCCTTTCTCTCGTGATTGTAGGAATAACAAAACCAAAGATTGCCTCACTAGTTATCAGCAGGAGTTTTTAGCCTATATATTTAAAGAAATGAGGATGAATAACATACAGTCTACATGAATCTCTGACCATACCTGGAAAGGACATTTTAATCCATTGACTAATTTTAACCAGAAGAATAGAGATCTTAAAGAAATTCATTTTCTATTGATTTCCAGCTGAACTTCCATTCAGAGAAGAGACAGACCTTTCAACACTCTGACTGAAGAAACTGCCACCAAATAATTATTAAAAAAAGACAGGAGGAAAAAGCCTCTAGAGTTCCCCAATCATAAGAAAACCTGTAAAGCTACATCCTGAAGTAATGAAATCTCAAGAAATGTATTCAGCAGGGGAAAATGTCCGCTAACTGCAATGTTCATGTTGAATTATTTGTCATTAAAAAAATACTTCAAAATTTCAACCTTTTTTTCTTGTTGAAGTCTTTATTCTATGAGCAAGAAAAAATAAAATGGACTGTACTCATTGTAATTGTAAGGCAAAGCCATTCAGTAATTGAATAGATAGCTCCCAGCATTAGGAAAACACTGATTCTTTGAGCAGGCAGTGAAGAACTGTACAGACAGGGTAAATCACAGACTGAATTTCAAGGCTGCTGGGGCAGCACCATAACAGTACTTCTTGTAACAGGAAAGCAGTAATAAGAATAAAAAGTTTGACACTCTACTTCCAGATGTTTAGGAAGAAGTCTTGTTGTTATGGATTTATTACCTTTATGAGTGAAGGTTGGTTTGATGGTGTTAAAAACAGAGGAGAAAAACAACTGGTGGTGCATATAATTTTCTGCTATAGACAGTGCAATTTCATCAATTCATCTTTCTCTCTCCACAAGCCAAGATAGAGACGCTATAAATCAGGATTCTTATGTCAAGGTTTAAGGGAAGCAAGAAATATGCAAAACAGTAAATCAACGCGAGGTTGCCTGTACTACAGTTGGCAGTCACAACTATACTAGAAGTCAGAAGATTAATGCTGACCATTTTATTTCCACTGCCCTAAGAATGAAAAGCAAGATTAAACACCAGGAGTCTTTGGAAACAGGTGCTGAGGGATTACTGCATATGCTGCTAGCAATTTTTCCACAATGTACATGTCAGGTGCAAGGAAAAACAGTGCTGAGCTCAGAAAACAGCCTCACTTCCTTTTAAGTTTTCCTAAATCAGTTTGGAGCAGGTGTTTATGTCACCCCTAAAGGCCTCTCAGAAATTAGGAGGACAATCCTACCCTTAGTTAGCTTCCCCCTCTGAGATCTGGTGAAATCACCAGGAAATCACAAGATGTGGCAAGAAGTAGAAGTTACCTCTGTTTTAGCATAATGTATGGACAGCAGCAGCAGTTAATCTACCATGCACCCAGGTAGTTTTGTAATGAATACTTAAAATCACCATGAGAATCAGGAATACAAATCCATTAAAAACTGCCTCCTTTTTTTAGCAAACCACTTAAATAATCAGTGCCACAGTATCATCATATCATCTATATTTAATATTCTTCAAAGCAATGCAAAGCATTTTTCAGTACACATCTAAGACATGAGAGTCACAGCAGGAAGGGGTCAGCACAGTCATAGGTCTAAAGTTTGATTTCTGCTATTACAGATTATAATGAGGTACAAACAGAGAAAGCAAACTTTAGGCTAAGACAACATCTTGGAAACATTGGACAAAGGCCATTGCTAACTATTGAAGACAGGAAGCATCTTGGTTACATCCTCCTGCTTTGACAGAGGCTATATAACACTTAGAGCTTCTACAGAGCACGTACATTGCATGAAGTAGATTAAATATCTGTTTGCATTACTGGCCCTTTTCATTGTAATTTAATCAGTTATTGACTCTAGGATCTGAGAGAGATGGACAGTGTTTGCTTACTAGCTAGTGGAGTCCCTGGTTACCATAAATTTTCATGGAGTTGTACTTGAGAAAATAAGGAGACAGGAAAAAAAAAAAGAGGGAAAAGAACATATAAATGTATTCACAGATTATTTTTAATTTAAAAATTGAACATAACTGATCATATAAAAATTACATTAAAATTCATTTGTAGAAACAAAAAGTTGAGAGTAACCACAGATTCTTTCAGGAATTAGAAAATTCTAAGATTATGGTTTTTTCAGGTAATATATATTAGAAACAATATAATTAATTATATTTAGGAGACAAGACATCATTTTTTAAATCATCTCATAAGCAGAAAAACTTCTATGGTATGTGTCCTCTGCTTTACAGAACTAGTTATTCATTAGATGGAATTGGGGATTTCATCACTGAGAGAGCAGACAGCACCTCAAAACTTTTTAAAGGAAGAAAGGGAAGTTTCATTTCAAGAATTACCAAGATTTCTCAAGACAGTGAAAGGCTAATTACACAAGTAGCTCCACAAATGCTGATGACCATTTCAATAATGACATTACTGTGATTTACATACCATATATTGGTCAAGTGCAGATCAGAAAACACTTAGTCCAGAAAACTGTATTTCCTACCTTAAGGTGAATGACCCTATACATTTGAAGTATGTTACTTTGATACTAGGAACACAAGGAGGATTTGCATCCTTTTTAACAGTTACGTGCATTGAGGCACACATACATGTATGTCATCTGCTTATTCTACAGTAATCTAAGGGTAATTTTAGATTTCTTTTTATAGCTCCATGGATCACTCATGAAATTCTGTTTTAAAAATCAAGTTCCATTATTTGTACTTTAAGCTATGAATGAAAGCTATTAATCTACAGCCAAAATACAGTGGATATAATTGGCACGAAGGTCAAAATTATTTTTATTTACAGCCAAATGACAAATCAAACAAATCACAATTGGATTTCCAACCCAGGTCTAAAAGTGCATACATTTTCTTAAGCTTTTGTTTAAGTAATGGCAGCACTCAAGTATCCAAAGACACAGCCACCATGGTTTTGGACATGTGCCCTACATACTTCCTATTAGAAATGGACCTAGTCTAGAAACTTGTTGCTGCATTTTTTTTTTTTTGTTTGAATCAGTTAGTATCTGTTGATTACAAAAAAACAAACAAAAAAAAAAGTGGAAAGTGTCAGCTTTGAGGGGGGAAAATTAAAAAAAAAAAAAAAACCTCTTTTCAGCCAGGACATTTAAATTTTGTTTACATTGAACCATAGAAAAATAGTGTTCTTTATTCTCCAACTGCCAGCCTTCTTTGGCTTCAAAATAGACAAGATTCTCTTTAGAGTGGCATTTATGCACATGAAGCAACACCAAGAAGAGGAAACAGAAAGAGCCTGTTATGGCTCTCTCAGCAATGGGAAGCACAGAAAAGCAGTGACCATGAACACAGATCTCCTACATTTCTGATGAATGTTGAGAAAGCATGAAAAAAGCAGCCTGTGAAGTTGTGCACTCAAACCTAGGTGCCAATTTTAAATATTTGCTTCATGGTCTTTCAGGCTGAGATCACTGTGATTGAAATTTCCCATACCAGTCAGCCCCAAGGCAGGCTTTGAAGGTAGAAATATTTGTGAAAATGATTTACAGATGTTTTAAAAATTTGCTGCCAGCATTCCTACTGAAAGACAGCCTGTGGATCTTTTATCTTGACATTATTCCTTTTACATGTTTCTTATGCAGTGTATGAGGAGGATGAGGGGAAAAAAAGGTAGAAGTTCTGATCAGAATTTTTAATACCTAACTCTTCAAAATGTCTGAGACTGACCACAATTCAACTGTGAAGTTTATCCTGTTGAGTTAATGAAAGAAAATCTTGTTAGATTCTGCACAGTTTAGACAGCAAGAAACCAAAATATGTTTTCACCTAAGTCTCAGAAAATAATTTTCTCTTTGGAATGTTGAGCTCACCACTGTTTGACATATAGATCTTCTCAAGTATTGCCTAAACCAGGGAACCACTACACAGCTTGAAAGATAAGTTGGATCCATTACTTGAGTATAACACAACACTGTCATCTGAATCATCTGCAGTTCAGACTATTTAAAAACATTCAAAACTTCAACAGAACTTTCTTTAGAAAGGTAGAGCATGAGACAAGCAGCTTCCTGATAAAATTCACAAGCTCTTTCCTCAGAGGTGTCTCTCCACTCCAAATCATTTCCTTCTCTACTAGATGCTGTGCTGCTTCTTTTTACCTGTTTTTGCTGTGCATGTTCCAATTAACCCTCTGTTGCAACACCAGGAAAGTTCATTTTTGTGAACTTCCCCCAGACCTTCAAAAAATTCAAACCAGGACCTTAAAATGGCATTATTAATTTAAACCAATACACAGTCTTTAAGAGAGTCTCACAAATAGTGTCCTCATATAAGCTTTGTGGTTCATGCAATATGTATCAGAATTTGAAAAAATATTCCAAAAGGATTCTGTGGAGTAGAAGGGCAATCTGTGGAGCACTCAGCAGCATTTTGAACACAACATTGTCAATATCCCTTGGTGGTAAGGCACTGCCTCACCTGCTCCTCCCCCAACTGACAAACCATACAGGGATGGGGAATGAGTGTGGACAGGCTCACCAGCAGTTTTTCCAAGAATTGAGGTAACTGTAACTAGAGCTTATCCCATGCTGAGTAGCTATGTGTCAGTTATACATGAATCTAAGGTTTTCTCTTATTTTGTCTCAAAATACAAAGTTTTTTTTAGATCTGAGTATTTCTGCATTTCATTTCTAAAACATGCCTTACTTCATTTACAACAGTAGTGTTGTGTGGCCCTGCTTAATGTTTAAGCTGTATAAAGACATGGAAAATGACCCTTAGAACATATTTTTTCAGGCTACTTTCAAGATTATCTGTATTCCCATTAGTCTTAATTAATCCAAATATCACTATATCTGATTTCAGACAGAGGTGGGCTTTTGTTCAACATATACCATTACACTTCTTGCCCAGCCACAAAAAAAAAAACTTTCAAGACTAGAATTTTAAAATATCTCCTCAGAAATTTTTAATTTTTTGGAAGTCCAGAGGGAAATGGAATTTTATGTTTATCCTTTGTCCTGACAGAACAAAAGTTTTTCCTCTCCAAGAAAGCAAGCTTATTATGACTAGGCAATCAAGGAACCAAGATCCCCAGAACCTTTAGGTATTGTAAGGACAACTGAAAAGTTTTGGTCCAGTATTGACTTCTAGTTCCAGCACCATGCTAGCATCCTTTGAGAGAATATAGACACTCTAAAGCCCAACCTACCAGCAGAGCACTTTGGACAGTTTTTAGTGTTTGTTCCTGATAGACCATAAGTTCTCTTGCAGCAATATCCCAACAAACAACAATTCACAGAAGGTGCAACCCTTTTAGCTGGCTTGGAAACCTGTCAGCTATAGATCATGAAATGTAATAGTCAAGTACCGAGACAACTGATAAGTCCTGGCTTTTCAAAAGATTGAGAGTCACTGTGGGTTTCAGACACTTCTCCATGGCTCAATGCCAGCTGTAGGCCAGTCAAGTGAGTATCACTGCTGGACTAGTAGTGCTTGAGAACATTAAAATTATGAGCTCTCAGTAATCCCAAATTACACACCTGATGCTTCATAAATGTTTGACTTCTACTTGAGTCTCATCTGAGGTTTGCTTTGCTTGTTAGGGAACTTAAGAGTGAAATACTGGGGAACATTAGACAAATTTCCAAATAATATTTTCTACTCTTCCACTTCAAATTTCAGCTTTACATTTGCAAATGTCCTTGTATAGTATTTTCTTACTTTCTGGGCATGAAAACATGTGGCACATGTTCAAAGAAACAGGCATAGCTGGTAGTCACTAATCCAAGTGCCACTTAATCAGAAAAAGCAACAAGTTTAGAATTCATATGCCTAGGAAGAATGACTTTTTCATACCATAAACAATGTACTACATTAATGAGATTTACATCCACTGGATTCTACTTCACATTTTATAATACACATACATGTGGGGTTTTATGCTTCTTACCCCAACTTTACAAAAATGCAAATAGACACATAAGATGCAAACAAAAAATTAATGGGATGTCCATATTTTGAAGAAAGGTTGCAGATTTTCTTGTTAAAAGTTTAGTCAGTGAACAATTGACTTGGATTTGCTAACTTGAAGTCCAGAACAAAACTGATTTATATAAGTGATATTAACCTAATCACACAATACCCCAGACTAAACCTGGCATTTTTGTCTTCATAAGTACACTTTAAAAATAGTTTAAACATGATATTACTGCTGGGCCAAGCATACCCAAGAATTCATACTATCAACCAGAAAAATAACAGAGTTCTACTTAAAATGCTGTGATTTACACTAGGGGCTTTAAGTAAATTTAATTAGTTTCCTACATTTCAGAAGAGTATATTAAGAGCAAATGAATTCTCTCATCATAAACCACTGAAACAATGAAGAACAAATGTGTTAAACCATCTTCATAAATCAATTCCTGCTAAAATATGTGCTAATCCCAATCTGCAGTCTGGTTAGACACTACCATATGAGAACATTCAGCAATTTTAATTTAAACTGCCTGCAGCTAAACAGCAAAGGGCAGCAAATCAAGACCACTGTCATCATTTGCATTTGTTATTGCAGCATCACATCTGTAAAGAAAAAAAAAAAAAAAAGCAGAGCTGCCCCAAACAATGTTCACTGGGTCTTCTGTAATGTTACTCTTAATCCTTTTACATGATTCACTTGTCACATGACACTGGTTAAACATATGCAGTCCTTATGGTACTGAGGAAAAACAGGAGAGGAAAACCTTTCCAGATTTCCAGAGTCAAGCAACTTTGTAAGTTTTCCATTTATCCTTAATAAAATAAAATAGAATCATGTGGAATTACTAACATTTGGCTCTCTAAAGAGTAGGAAGGTAATCTGAATATGCCTGAGGTGTTCATGCAAAAATTGACTACGTGTTTTGAAATTCAGATCTCTCACTAGGCTGCATTGGAAATTCTGTAAAAAGATCTTATTCTCTAATTTCATTACTTCCACAACTCTTCCCAAGCCAATCTTCTAATTACTGAAAAGCATTACGAGACAAGAATATCAGCTTCTTCTGTACATAATTTTTTAGCCCAGTTGAATCCTAATGTTCTACAAAGAGCATATTTCTACACAGAAAAAATAGTATTATTGTTGATAATGGATATTTCATTTATTAGCTGCTATGTGCATTAAGCAAACCATTTTTACTAAAAAATAAAGATAGCGGGTCAATTCAACAGGTCAATTCAACAGCATGACAGAGGTAGAAACTGAAATCAGAAACCTTAATTTTTTAGTCTGAAAGTGGAAATCTTTATCATTTCCCCAGACAGAAATAAGATTCAATAAAGTCAGCTGCAGGTTGCCCATCAAACAGAACTATCCTCCTCCAATTAGGTCTACAATTAATTGCCTATCTCAGAAATTACTTGAATGGGCCCTTCTCATTAAGGGATACACCCTTAGTGTTATTCTGCAAGCACAATGACATTTTAGTCCATATCAATAAAGTTATTTTACAGAAGTAGAATTATTACACCCATCTTACAGACACATACAGTGTTTGCATGGCAATTCATGCAAGTTTGTGATAGATCTGCATCTATAGCCACATTTCAACATCTGTGCCCCACTTCTTTACTAAAAAAAAATCATCTCCTTTGAAAGAAATTATGTTTCCAGAAAACAAAAATCCAAGAAATTGCTCTTACCTGGCAAAAAATGATGCTGCCACCGAGGTGCCTGTTGATACTTCACTGGCAACATATGTGCTCTGGGAAGCAGGAAAGCTGTACAAGGAGGGTTTTTCTGCATTGTAGTGGTTCAATGCTGCTTCTGTCAGGCCCTCTCGACTAGTTTCTGTCATAAGCTGAGATATCTGAAGACATAAGAAAAAAGTGTCATCAGATAAAGCTCACTAGGTGACCACTCCTCATGCCTCTGGGTTGCAGATGGAGTAAAAAAACAAAAAACACAAAACAAAAAATAAAATAAAAAATAAACCAAAACACTTAATTCACTCCATCTTTGCTTCTCTCTGAACAAGTTTGTTATTAGTCATGCTAATCTACAGTACTTTCACTCAGTTCTAACCTTTCCTTCATTAAAACTAATGGGATATTCAACCCAGCACTAGAAATGTCAATTAAGTCTATGGCTTCACATCCATACAGAAGAGTAAACATTATTCCTTACTTGGTTTTACCTCAAAGACATCTTAGATAGGGGTAATATTTATAAATTACTTCAGGAAAACAGAACAAAACCACTCATTTGCCTTTGTAAAATAACACAGCACTAGTGTATAGCAAAAGAAATGGAGTTCAACCAGATTTGACCCAACTCTCCTCAAATTCACTGGAAGACCTTTATAGACTTCAAAGAAAGTTGGTCAAATGTTGGTCATGCAGCCTGTGGAGATGAAAGGCAAAGGTGGTGCTATTCCAAATCCAAGGCCAGGCTGAGAACTTTTTTTGTGTCTAGTACTTATCAGAGTATTGTTTGTACTGCACAAATTTGTAGATCTGGGTCAATCCACAGGCTGTCTCGCCAGACACATGTCCATAATATTTGACTAATAAATCCTCATTTAATCCCAGATTTCAATACATATACGTGGTATATGTATAACAGCAGGCTAAAAGAGTTCAGATAATTAATATATCCAGAGACTACTGACTCCAATTAAGTTCTATTGCATTTCTTTCTTTTGCCATATAGATTGGAGACTGGAGAAATCATTTAAGCTATTATACTAAAATGAAAAGCAAGCTTTGGAGGTAATCTTACCATCTCATTTACTCTGTCCTCCAGTCATAATACCAAATTGTTTCTCTCCTCTGACATTGCTGTTTGAATTTGAAGTTCACAAATACACAAACTTGAGTAAATGTACTTAGAATAGATCAAGCATTTAAGGAAAAATATCCATAGAATTTACATTTTCCTCAACTCAGTTCAGAAGAGAGTTGAAAAATACACTTTGAACATTAACAAACTCAGGGCCTGGGTTTTTGGTTTGTTTTTTCACCCCTCCCCAGTAGTGCATGCCTTGAAAGTACAGTTCACGTAAATCTGCCTCTTCAGTGTCACAGTCTCTTCCCCTAGATACTGTTTCTGCATTTAAGGGGGGGGAAGAATAAATAATTCCTTGATTCTCCCTTCTCTTCTGTGAGTACTCACATAGCATATACATGAGGTTTAAGATCAGTTAATGGGATATATTTTGAGAAATTCCTTTATTGAATCACTGGCAGCACATCACTGCCTGGATAAGCAACAAAAAGACAAAGCATGGAACAATGCAACCTTTCATGACTCAATAAAAACCTTTAAAGTGCACATGGAACAAGAGAGATGTGCCTCCCAAGGCCTTGTTCTTTTTTCTCCTGTCTCATAAAAGTAAGGCATCCATTAACATTCTCTCTCACTGCTTTCCAACAGTATACAGCAAGACCTGGAGATAAGTCATGATTTAAATTACCTACTTCTTAGGAAAAAAAGATGGTTCTGCAGTTAAACCACAGGTGTCAGCCAACCTAGATTCTCCTCCTATTCTAATTAAAGAGTCACCCTGTGCATAGGACCTGCCATCATGCAGTATGAGGTTAATTATATTTACATAAGGGCATTTTGAGCCAAGCTCATTAATGTTTCTAAAGCTCTTAAATGAGAACTCCCAACTGAAATAACTGTACAAATGGAAGTTAACATTTATGAAAGATGTGAAACATCCTTTGCTCTGGAGGTAGTGAAGCATTCAGGAACAGCCCCAAAACCTGAGTTAATGTCAATGAATGAACTGGAAATGTTGAACAGAAATGTATGAAATGTATTCATGTCTAAAGCCAAATTCAAGATACAAAACTGTGTTCAAATTCACGATAAAGCAATTCTCAGTGTCCAGAGACTAATCTCAGGAGAGAAGCTGAAGGTAGAAAGCTTTCTTTCATAAACACACACTCATGAATGACTTCTTTGGCAATCCACTTTTGATTCAGAGCAGCACTGAGTTTTCCACCCAATAAATACTGATGAAATTACTTCCTGATTTATTTTAGACAGCAAACATCTACATTAACCACAAAAAAAAAAAAAAAAGTGGTTTTCAAAGACCTCCCTTTAAAGATGAGTTTAGGGAAACTCTAAAGCTAACCTCTCTCAAGGCTTCAGCATACCAAAACATCACAAATTCTCATAAACCTACTTAGAACACAAGCTCAGCAGCTCAATTTCATTTTCCATGAGATACAATAGGGTGTTCTGTCTCTTCTGAAATACTAATCTTTTATCTTCTGTCCAACTTTTTGGCTCATCCCAATTTACTCTCAGTCATAAGATATTCTTCCTGTCTGGCTCAAGCAGCCTGGTTTCTGGTCTATTGGAGTGATGAAACAAGGACTTGGAGAGGCATCTCACACTACATCATTCACATGTGTGTGTCTTCTGACACACATAACAAGTATCAAAACTTTCCTGACAATTAAGTGACTCTGCTCTTCCTCAGCTTGCCCTACTCCTACCAATTCTTACAGGTTGAGGCAAGAACTCTAATTTACAAATTAATTTTTAAAGCATGAAGAATTCTTCAAATTTCTTTAGTGTCTAAGAGTTCAGTGTCTGAGGTGATGCTGTGGTAGACTGCAGAATGTAATAAAAATCACCAGTCTTCCAAAAGCCACCAGCTTTGCAGACACTACAAATTTCAGCACAATTACAGTAACTTGCCTATAGGAAGAAGAATCAGAAAACAGTCACAAAGGAGATGCCACTTCTTGAATCTCTTCAGCAGAATGGAAGTTAATGAACAAAATACTAGAATTCTTCTTGACCTAGAGAAGATAACTCTCAACACAGGAATGTATCAGTAAGTAGAAGGTCCTCTTCCTACAATTTGACTATTTCACTGAGCCCCTCTTGAACTTCATCCCTTTTGCCAACAGGGAAGTTCTGCATTAAGTCCTGTGCAATAAACACAAAAACATGCAGCATAAATTGATGTATGTCAGCATTCAAAGGACAAAGCAATAGTTGGGATCCACTGGTCTCAATGCCAAAAAGAAAAATATTACAAAAAAGATAAATAAATCTGCATCATTTCACATTTACTGTAATTTATTTTCAGAGTGTTGTTGGGAGAGGTTAGCATGTGAAAATAGGAAAGATAAATACTTAAAAGTCAGTTTCAAAACAAAGTATTGTAAAATACAAATTCAAATGCCTTGAGGTAAGTCTGGTAGGAAGTTTACTGAACTACCAGTAAACTGGATTTTTAGGGGCACAGAGGTAGAAGGAAGAAGAATCTTGTTCTACCCACACAACTACCAAATTAGATGTAATTAATCCTTCACAAGGCAAAAGGAACAATTGCACTATTCAGTGAGAGCCACTTGAAAGTGGTAGGGATTTGCTGAAACAGTCATTTTTAATATACCATTGAGTACCAAGGACATGTTCCACATCTGTCTCAAATCACTCACTATAGAGCAAACATTTAAGGAATTATTCAGGACAAAAATTCACCTTTAGAAAAAATAATTTTAAAATGGTAGCAAGGTCCTGTATCTAAGGGCACTGGCAGTCTTAATATATCTTGCCATTTAATTATGACCTTTTTCTCCCATAGCAGGATACAAAGCTGCTCTAGCTCAAGATCACTGCAACCTCTGATACAGACACTGTGTAAGCAAGAGCAAGACAGCAATTCCTAATAGTTCCTTCCTGTTAAAAGAACATGTTCTG
Organism: Corythornis vintsioides; assembly: GCA_025447755.1. Taxonomy (NCBI): domain Eukaryota; kingdom Metazoa; phylum Chordata; class Aves; order Coraciiformes; family Alcedinidae; genus Corythornis; species Corythornis vintsioides. Next base: position 29,352 of record JAOEGS010022119.1, on the reverse strand, counting down.
TGAGAAACAGCCTGAAAAGGTATATGCACAATGTCTGCTACACTCAGCCTCTTTCTTGGATGTAGACGTTTTGAATAGTGCTTAGCAAAGGCAGCTCACTATTCACTGTGAATACTGAAACTGTAGTGAGAGTCCTTGGGCATGCTTTGCTCCTGCTTTATCCAAATATCCACACCAAATCTTAAACAGTGATCTAGCAGAAGGGGCTAAGACACAAAATCTGTATTGTTATATAAGTACAAAACAGTGCACCTTAGAAAAAGTAAGGGCTTTCAAAGGGGGATCATTGGGATAGCAAGAATGCAAATTATGCTTTTCATTTAGCAAAGAAGAGTCAGACTGTATTTAGCATAAACTACTTTTACTTAAACCTTACCTAGTTCCCATGACAGCACCTAGAGCTTAATTGCAGCCTCCAGCTTCCTGCTGTCCAAGAGAAAGATGACCTTTGACTGCTGCAGCCACCTCCCAAATCCCTCTATAAACAAGCTAGCTACTAACCACTGATCCAGTGCACTCCTCAGCACAGATGAAATCCTAACTTTCACAGACACAGGCATGCTCTCCCATTCAGAACTGCCATGATAGATTGTTCCATCTCATACTCAAGAGCCCATGCCATTAAATATCCCTGGATGTCTTATGATCAGCTACTTAGAGGCTGCTCTAACAGCTGATCAGACATCTAAATAATGATGGATTTCTCTACTGAAAGACATTTCCCTCTGATTCTTTCTCCTAAGAGTTCTACCTTACAAAAGAATGCTGTATTTTCCATTTTAAATAATGATGCTTTTTTCCAGCCATCCAGTATTTTCCTTTTTCATTCATTGACTCAGTACATACTTGTGTCTTGATTTTTGAATTTAGAAACAAACCACAACCAAACAACAAAAACCCAAACAACCAAACAACAAAAAACAAAACAAAACAAAAACATATAGCACAACAGTACTACCTGGAAATGAGTTTTCTGCAGCACACTACCCTCAAAAACAATACCACATGAGAATTGCACTAGGGACAATAAAAGCTTTATAATAAAACTGTAAATTTGCTCTATTAAGCCTACAACAACAGTTCATTCCCTTGATCAGCAAATTCCCACACTGTGTATATACTGTGTTCCATAACTTTGTATATACAAGCTGATGCACATTCCCAAGCAATCTTCACGAAAATGTGAGGAATACAGACTCATTTTGATCTGATTTAGCAATAAACTCATTTTTCTCAGTTTGTCAGTGCCCTCCTGAACTAAGTAATCCATGGAAGGAATAGCTAGTACTCTTATCTACACCAAAAGTAATCAGGATACTGAGTCTGAAATAGTATTGACCACGCCTGCTGCTTATTTGCTCACTTTGTACCAATGCATTTATTAAGCAAAAAGAAAACAGGGGGAAAAAAATATTAAAGAGGAAATTACGTGATCTAAAGCATTCAGAACAGCAAATATCTACCTTGAGTGAAATTAAGCTTTGTACAAGAGTTGCAGATACTAGTCTGAAATGCTCCTTTTGCAGACCCCTGCAAGGCTGTGACATATCCCTTCTGAGTAAAGCAGTAAAGCACCATCAGCTACACTCGAACACGCTTCTTATCCATGAAGCTCCACCAGCCAAGTCTCTGTGGACAGAATAGCAGTCTAAGGGTTCCCCATTGGCATAGTCCCATATTTACTCTGTCAATGAAAAATAGGGACAGTAGCTATCAGAGAGATTCTAGTCTGTTTTGTGTCTCTAAGCATTTCAGCACTACAAAAAGATACTGTGCAGCAACACAGTAAAACTGTTTCCTTTCTTGTCAAGGAGACAACAATAACATGGCAATCTGTGAATGCTGAGGCTGCCTCTAGCATTGAGAAGGTTTTTTTAAATCTCCTTATAAATAATGTTGTTAATGCTCTTAACTACCTGTGTATCTTGCTGTTGCATTATAAAGCTGTGCAGCTGGAAATTGGATCTGTTTCTACTACATGCCCTCATGAGCATGTCTAACTTCTGTCTGTACACAAGGGGCTGCAGCTAATGAAGTGACCACACTTTGGAATTTGAGGCACAAGTCTCTCTAGTCTCTGCGTGCAGGAGTAATACATTTTATGAAAACACATTTTCATTTCTCTGAACAGTTTCTAACCTGACAATAATCAGGACACCATAAGAAGTTCAAAGCTTACTGTAGCTGTTTCCCTATCACAAATAGAAATCTGTAAGCCATTGACCTCTCACTCATCAGTTGACAAGAACAGCACTAGAAGCTACCAGAGTGTGTCAGCATGTGGGCTTAACTTAAATGGCATTATTGACCCAGAAAACAACCTCCTTCTACAGCTAGCAAAAGAGTAAGCAATAAAAAACACCATTAGTTTTTCCACACACAGGTGTATGAACTGGATCATTAGTCTTTATTTACAAGACATATGATCAAATTCTACCATGAAAACAAAAGGAGACAGAACTACTTCATTTCCACTAGGAAAAAAAAAAAAAAAGTTTGACAGGCTTAGAGATTCCTGCAATGATTATTGCATAAGAATGTGGTGTAATGCAGCTTCAGTCCACACATAATCACTTCAAGATATGAAGGGGGGTAAGATCAGTATATCATAGATAGAATCATAGATATTAGGGGTTGGAAGGGACCTAGAAGCTCATCTAGTCCAACCCCCCTGCCTGAGCAGGATCACCTAGACCAAGTCACCCAGGAACAGATCCAGGTGGGTCTTAAGTGTCTGACTGGTCTCTTATCCAGCTGCTCATTGAAAGGTTCATGGGTTTCAGCCCCAAGGATCTAGCGAATGCCTTGGATCTGTTTAGGAACTAGTACCACCCCAGTAGCTTCCTCTCAGAAAGAGGTTATGAATATTAGCTTTTATATAAACTCCAACAAAAGTTCAATTATATTAGTTTTGGCAGACAACACAGTATTACTTTTTTTTTCCTCAGTGTGTTCGGTCATAAAACTATCAATCCCTTATAAAAGGAAGAACCAGAGGGCTTGAACCTTGCACAAGGCATGAACTTTTGAATAAATACTAAGGAGCTGCATGAAGAGCCACTTAATTTAGATGCCAGACATATTTTAGACAAAACAATATAAGAAGCCTAGAAAATTTAAAGACTGAGAAATTTTTCTGAAATCATCAAATTCTAAGTTTGAAGATTTTTTTGTAGTATCCTTTTTAAAAGCTGATTAAAGTTAACCTCTGACAGCAATGACTTTTTAATACTGCTTACACAGCTTTATATTCCTCTGCCTCAATGAAATATTAACATCTCAGCATCTGAAAACTCAGAGGGGAGTCTTGCACATCCTGATCCATCCTTCATGGAATAAAACTTTAGGTGTACATTTAAACGCTTAGTTAAATTTGCATCTCAGGATGGGTCTAAAGCTCCAAATACTCTCAGCTGAGTATTATCACAAATAATATCCAAATACTCTCAGCTGATTGTATTATCACAAATGCTTACAATGATATTAAAATCCCTGAAGTTACATGTATTGAGGTGAACCATTCAGCCCATCATTTATAATGCTGTCTAGGAGCCAGGTTCCTTTCTAAATGCTAACTGACATTGTATGAAGTTATAAAGGCTCAAGCAGAGAAATAAGCTGATGTACTGAGTCTTAGCAGCTCTCCACATGCACAACCAACCTGTGGCAAACACAACAAAATAATGATTTATCTTACAATCACTTTTCTAGAGTGAAGTCAAAGAAAACAAGCCAATTTGTCCTGAATTTGCTTTAAACCATGAAAACACTTTAAATATTTACTGTATATCTGAGTCCTAAGAATTAGGTTAGGATAGCCAGAACAGGGGCCAAGCCATCATGCCAGGTTGAATGCAAAGCTACTCTAAAATTACACTGTGTTCAGAGGGGTTCAGTGTGGCTAAATGTAAGCATAGGGGACTACTTATGAGATGATAAAAGTCAGAACCCATTGGCTTAAAAAAAAAAAAATCAAAACCCAAAACAACACAGGTGCTTCTGTTCTTTCTAATCTTTCACAATACTTGAACCGCTGTCTTACTTTCCTGTTAATAATAAAAATGTCCTGCTGAGGTTTTAAAATTATTTTGACAGCAACAACCACCATTTTTAAAAGGAATAATGAAAGAATTCAAAAGATGCCAGAAGAACCTTCAAACAAGACTATAGCTAGACAGAAACAGTTCCTTCCTGGCCCTGAAGATAAATGTCTTAAGGCATAGATTTGGTTCCTTATTACCTTAGTTTGCATAGCTACAGCTGTTATTAGCAGCCATAAAAATCAGTCAACTACAAGCATTTGACTTGGAGGTCACTTCCTGGGGCAAACTCTATAAGCTGAGTAGGTGCTGAGTTACACCAGGTTGTATTCTGGTTACCCTAGATTTGTTGTCCTCTCAGCTGACGAAATAAAAAATGAACAGCACATCCTCAACTGAACATCAAATTAAACTCTGTTGGTGCATACTGTAAATTTTCAGGAACTGGGACTCTCTCTGCCTCTGTGCCCTTTCAGTGATACAAAGAGGTCAACTTGTGAGCATCAAGCCCAGTATAAGTAGTCTAGATTTTGGTCTGCAGGAACCATTTTAATACAGTAAAGCTGCCATAGAGAAGATGGGTTAAGATCACATTCCCCAGCTAAATAAGTTCAGATGAAGAATAATGTTTTATCCTCGCCACTGATTTTATATTACTCTTCAGAGACAATGTTAAGACATAACTCCTTTACTTTTCTCAGATGGCATTAAAATAAAAATCAGTGAAGAGTTTGAAAGATTTGAAATGCAGACATATATTTTCAAAACTGCACAGTTCTGAGAAGTGTAAAACAGAGAGGAAGGGCAATTGGCTCTTGTTTGCCTGTGCCCTACAGCCCTTTCTGAAAAGGCAGGAGAGGGAAGAATTGAACATCCTTAACCTGCATCACTAACAAATGGCAATCTTTCCTTAAAAGACAATATTCTTTCAAATTCCATCAGTATAACTTATGAGAATTTTGAGTGGGCAAATAACCACTTGATGCATCAAGGATTATTTGCCAGTAAAACAGAACTCAAATCCAACCAAGGACTCCATACAGCTTTAATGAAATCATAGCAGCCAATTCCTATCTAGGAGAAAGGCTGTAAAAGACAAGCAAGTGACAGTCATATGCAAAACATATGCCTCTTAGTACCTAATGTGTTTAGCTATGGAATGCAGTAAATACAGCCAGTTATTTGAGAATCATAATAGGAAAATTGTCTGAAATTACACAGAAATATACATACATAGATTTATAGCTACATTTTTTTTCATAAGTCTGCCTAAATAACCTTCAAGCAGCATTTGTCTCCTTATTCTCCTTATTTTTAACACCAAAACAATGAATATGTAGTTTCTTCTATAGAGAACAGACAAAAAAATAATTACCCCAAGGATTCTGCACAATAAACAACTAACAAAACACATTTCACTAGTCTAAACATAAAGAGTTATTAAAATTAGTGTAGGAACTATTTAGTATCTTTTTTTTTTTTCATAAGCAAACAGCAAAATTACATTAACTGGCCCCCTGCGAATAAAGCAAATGTAAAATAGATTTAATTAAATGCATTTAATGAAGTCCAAATATAACAACAGGATCACCATCTGAAGTGATGCCTAAACTCTAGTAAACTATTCTGAACTATAATAAATGTCTCATGGTTATCTTCAGTTTTGTTTTGGCTTTCATTGTTCCACAAAACTTTAATTTTCACATGAAATGTTTTGGATTTTTCTCCTTAAACCTGTTAAGTTAGCAATGTAAAAATTGCAAAAGTTAGTTTTGAATCCATTTTAGAAAGGGAGTGTTTATATTAATGAATTTTTAATAGAACATCATGGATTGATTTTCTGTTCTACAGTGACACGCCAAAAGAATGATCACTGACTACAGGTCAGTGGAAGTACAGTGCTGTAATCTGTATAACTGCAGAAAAAGCTCCCATGTGTCTCTTCTCAAGGTATGCTAGAGGCATTTACTGAGCCATCTTGCACAGTCATTTACACTAGGACTAACATAAGATGGGCATGAATTGGATCCAAAATGTAAAGCACTATTCCATATGCAGGATAATAAAGAATCAAGACTGAAACATTTCTACATCTGGTGCTTAGTGTGTATTCTTAAGAGGGGCTGAAACACTTCCCCTTCTACAACATTAGCTTTCAGAAGTCAGTGTACTCTGATTTTTTTCTTAATATTGACAGAATGACATAGTTACTTAAAGGAAAAAGCATGATGCTCTCACCAGCAGAGTGAACTTTCTTTTAGGTCAGAATCTATCCTGAAGTTTATTAGCTTTATATTTATTTTTATTTTTAGAAAAGCAGCATTGGAGTCTTTCTTAGAGAAAATGAAGTAGAAGAAAAAGATGTATTTGTGTGTATATATACATAAATATATGTATGCACACATAAACCAAACTGAGGGTGTCCAAAAACATCAAAAGTGAAATGCATATATTCATGCATTAAAGCACTAAATCCTCCATACTTTTTATGTATTAAATGTACAAATTCAGGGATAATTCTTCAAATGCTTCCCACTATTACGTTGCTCTGCTTGCAATGGTCAGTGACACAAGTCATGTAAAACAAGTGCAGAATCATCCTGTGACTAACCCAGAGGACTAGAACTCCAAAATACCCAATTCTTGTGTAGTACTCCCTACAGAAAAAAAAAAAAAAACCAAACCAAAAAAAACCCCACCAGTTTACAGCTTCAAAGCTCATTTTTCCAGCAGAATAGCATTACAGAAGCTTCCTTAGATGGAAACAGAGCACTGTAAGAGGATGACAGGATTTTAGCATTTTCTGGAACTACTTTTATAAGGAATTAAGGCAAAGTTAACAAGGAAGATATATCCTGGATTCAGAAGCTTTTTGAAAGAATACATTTCAATGATCTTAAAGCCTAAAAAATTCAAAGGTCAATTTAAAACTTCTATAGTCTTGTTCTTTCCCAAGGGCATGCTTTCAAGTGATTCCCTCTAAAGCAAAGCCCTTGTTTTCAAGTTTTTCTTTTCAGAAAGGACAATAGCAGCTTGTTATAAATGGTAAAATACATATACTCTGTACAGTTGATAAAAATTCCAGCTGAAGCCATATTTTATTATGAAAAACAATCAACCAGAAAGATATTTTTAGTCAGTCTCTACTATTTCCAAAGTTTTTCCAAATTGTTGACAACCCTTATAATCTCTGTTTCATAATCCACTCTGATACTGATTTTTCCATGCAGGCACAAAAAAAAAAAAATGTAACCTCCACACTTGAAATTACCAGACAGCCCTTTTTGTCCTGTATTTAACATAAAAAGCTCTTTTCTCAACTCTTCACAAACTGTATAGCATCCATCTCAGGCACATCCTTTTACTTTCTTGTACATCTGCTTCTTAACATGTAAAGCATAATAAAAAGTTAGTTTCCTTCAAATGTATTGCCAAGGTTTAGTGTTGATACTCAGTGGTTTGGGTCCTATTACAGGAATGGACTTTTTAAGTCTGCAAAATATTATACAGCTACTGCTCCAGCTCTCTATCAGCTGAGTTTACTGCATATGTTTCCTGGTAGAATTTCATTGTCCCACACTCCATGTCCATGTAACCAGAAGTCTTGGGGGCAAATTCTCTAATCATATAAGCACAAACTTTTCTCTTGCTCTGCTAGAGTTGTGGTTACTCACAGCTCCCTGTGGCTTTCTGTGATACCATCTGTAGATTCCCCAAGAAAGTACGAACACTCATTTCTACTCAATGTCTTCAAATTAGGCACAAGAACACTAGCAGCAGCAGCATTAACAAAAAAAACCTTTGCTCATGAATGATATAAAATTGCACAGCAGATAAAATGAGATGCTAAGGAGAAATCAGTTGTTTTCCAGCATTTGTTACGCATTTGTAACTAATAGGTGTCCTCCTATCACAATCAAAAGGAAATGAAGGCATAATAAGCCTCCACTGCCACACTTGAAACAACCTTTAATGGCCACTGAATGAAGAATGAGGTGCTCTATTATTCATATTCATTATATCATAAAATGCCTAGAGGCCCTAGAACTAGCAGTCCCTTACACGAGTGCTGACTGTTCAGAGGCAAAGCACAGAGGAGGCAGGGAGAAGAGGCAAATACAATATCATTAGTCACTGCAGAGTGAAAAGCAGGCAGAGAAACCCACTTCACTGAGCTTGGAAGAATCTCAACCTATATAACCTGCACATACATAACCCTTTCCCAAGCCCATTTTCAAAATCTTGATCTAGCCCTAGCTGTCATCAGGTCTGGTGCCTGCATTTCACCTACTCATATTAGTAATAAAACTTGAAAAGCTTATCTCTGGCAATGTTTAAAAGAATTGTTACAAAGACTCCAAAGCACAAGACAGCACTCAGGAGATGCTCAGCATCACTACTAGATCATCACTACACTCACTCTAAGTGACATTTCTAAGCATTTAAGATTACAAAGGCACATACCCTTGTGATGATGGACTAGGGCAGAGAATAATGAAAATCTGATAACAAGATAACTAGATATTTCCCTCCAAAGCACTTATTTACATACTTATTTACATAACTTGATTACTTATTTAGCATGTACACCCAAAAATAAAATAGATAAGCTTTAGGACACCCTCTGATGCTTTTGTAATTTGTTAGGGAGGTCTAGAAGTCAGGAACCCTTAGATGTGGTGTTCTAAGACACCTGAATAGTAGCTAATTACATTAACTGCTGAACAGGGCAAACAATGAGACTTTTGGTTTACATTACTTCAGAAAAAAAAAAAAATCTGAAATCTTCCATATGCTTGCAAGCTATAGCCTCATTTAAATCTACCTAGATTCTTCACAATGACTTTCACAGAAGCTGGCCCAAATGCAGGCAATGCTTTCTTAACACATTCTCCCTGACAGTCCTGCCTGTGATCACTGCCATGATATCCCTCTACAGTACAATTGAGAATCGTGTCACATCCACTTTTACCTCCTGCACATTGGCAATGAACTTCATACAAAATCTTCAGGGATCAGAGAGACTGATCAATTAAGAAGTGATGATCTCATTACTGTACATTTTCTTCTGAAGCGTTCTGTATAATTTCTTTAATAACACTTGAGTTAATTTACCATCCTCTGTGTTGCACTGCAGTAACTGAGAAAATACACAAGAATAAAACAGAGATTATTTTGGTTTTGTTTTAAGTCCAGCAATGCTGCCTAGCTCCAGCAGCCTACCAGGAAGAAAAGCAATAAAAGCCCCTGTCAGCTATCTGTCTCTTACAGGAAAGAAAATATTCCTTTATATGCTTTAGAATATACATCTTTTTCAAAACAAGGCCTGAACTCTGCTTTTAGTAATAGTCTTGACTTTCTTGCAAAGTAATAGTGTAGTCAAAGGTATCAAGAAATTGCAGTTTTCACATCACAGATGTGGTTTATAATTATCTGGTGACACTGAGCTGTATTCATTGTAAATCAATGCAGTCGCAATGAAGTTAGGGAAGCAGAAGTGATCTCATCAAGCATAGTTCCAACAATTATTTTTCTATCTTTTGCATTAGCCAAAATCCTTTACATAAATTTAGGCAGCTATTTAATAAGCACATCTATGTGTCACAAATTTAAAAAACCCTCAAAAATGAGGTAAAGCACAACATACATATTTGATTTATAGAGCTATCAAAAGAAATACTTCACTTGCAATCCCATGCATACAGCTATTAAATTTCATTGGTTGAAATTCAGTCACCTGACATTCACATCTACCAGTTAGATCTGAGACTTAGTTTATAAACTCAAAGTCCTAAGATACCTTAATGACATGAGTGATAGTGAATATTGTGCTCCCATACAAGGAAAAGCTACAGATGCCCCTGCTGAGATTCTGTAGTTACATTAAGCACCATGAGCTCCAACCAACCTCTTTGAAGATGAGAGCTCATTACCTTTCCCTTCAAACCTTTAGAGCAGTTCTGAATTCATCTAGAGACCTTAGGTGGGAGTGAAAGGTGAAGTGCAATTCCATGGCTTTTCAGAGCAGTTTGTATATTTAAAAGATGGTTTCATTAGTTGGGAGAGGCTTTTTCTCACTCATATACAGATGTAGTCCTTCCCTGTTCTTCATGAAATACAGCTGGGCACAAAGTTCAATAGCTGCTGGACAATCAGTCTTTTGCTTTCATTTGTCAAGCAGTTCCAACACTCTACAGCATATAGTCAGATCAGAGGTGTATGGAAAAAGAAAACTTCTCCATCCACCAGCCCAAAGGGAAGTTCTGCCCACTAGGACTGTGAGACACCATATTCACTCCCATCACCATAGCTGTTCTCACACTGTCTTATCAGATCTTAGTTGTCCAACGTAGCCCTGGCAGCTGCAAAGCTATTAGCCTGGAGTGACACAGAAGAGAGTCCTACCCAAACATATTTTATCTGACAACACTCACCTCTCAAGTTCACAATGCTCTGGAATATAAGGGGACAAACATCAACTTTAACACAAATCCACTGAATTAAAGAAAGAGCTGTCCCAGAGAATTTGATGCTCCATTTGACATCATTTAAGAAGCACTTCAGAGAAAAGAAAACAATAGTTCTGCATTATATCTGTGTGGAATGACATTTCAGAGTTACATCAGCCTCTAACTGTTTATTCCTTACTTCCCAGAAGCACAGCATAGCATCAAAGAAAAAGGCTTTGCCAATTTTTTTTGCACAGTAATATAATTTTTCATCTTTAAAAGCCCAAATCTTTTCCTAAACAAATTCAAAGTTTAGAACAGGATTTTATAAAAAGAAAAAAAAAATGTTCCTAAATCCAATCTTAATTCTATGTCACATTTATGTACAACAATGTGAGAAACAAATGTCTCAGTCAAGAAGACAACACATTGGTTTGTGTCTTCTTTGATTGGTATCCCTTGGAAATCTGAAGGGTAACTCCTAAAAATTTGCTTTGTAATTCTTTTGTCGTCCCATCCTTCCCATGTGAGAATGGATTACCCTTGGGTTTATAATTTCTATTCTCTCTCCTTGCAACGGATGTTAAATAATAAGATATAGAAGAACATCAGCCATAGGACTGAATCTTTATGTAGCATTAAAGACCACCATGTTCCTCATAAGTCTCCACATATTTGTGTAAGGAAAAAAAAAAATAGAAAGAATTCTGAAATGTACAACACTTACAATGAATTCTGGCAATGTTGTTGAAGCTGTTGGAAAAGCACTCTTCACTAATCTGTTTATCACAGGCCTCTATCCAAAGCACAGCACCAGTCATCTGGTGTTTATCCTTCACCATGTTCAGGCTCTAATCCAGGCTCTCTCTCCAGCGCCACTCAGAAGCCACTTCCAGAACAGAGGAACAAAGAGTCTAAGAGCTAAGTACATCAGTATCCTTCTCCCAGTCATTCCAGTTACACCTGAGCTGGACAGCTTCTGTGGTACTTTCAGGAATTCTAGTCCTTGGCTATATATAGGACATATTTACTGGAAACCTTCTCCACAAAATGTAAGATACCAATTACCTTATACTATATGGAAATTTATCTTTATTTCTTATCCTAATATCAGAAAGGGATTTTTATTTTTTTTATTGCCCAAACACATAATCCTTTTATGAATTTTCCTAAGCTCTTGGCCTCGATACTATTTCCATGGCAATAAGTTCCACAGAACTCTACATTGCACGAAAAGCCTATTTCCACTTCTCACCTCCAAATGGGTTGTCTTTTAACTCTCTATGTTCTTGAGCTATGAAATAAAGCAGAAGTTGACCATTTTTTTTTTTTCACTGATTCCATGCCAACTTCTTTACAGCAAGGGAGTCAAAAGGACAATTATATGTTGATACATTAGTCTGTCTTCTCTTCATACTTTTGTTCAGTGGTGCAAGCAATCAGCCCAGCTATTATTTCAGAAAAGAAACTGGTCTCACACATGCACAAAATCCTTTAGAGACAGAGTAGGGAAGGAACCCAAGACTCCAAATCCTCACTAATTGTGATCTTCTGGCTTTCACTAATTTACAGGATTAAGTCACTCCTCTAATAGTCCACAGATTTCTTCCTCACATCACAGTTGAGTCATGGGGTTTTCATACTCATAGGATAAGCCTACTTAGCTCTTTTCAGTCCATGGGATACTCTTTACCTCCTTATTCCCTTGGTCACCCCAATATTAGGAAGGGGAAAAGTAATGATTCTAAGGTCATTAAGCCATGCATAAAAATGCCGTAAGAGATCAAATCACACCAGAGTAATGCAAAAAATAAACCCCTCCTAGAGTTAACACAGACTTCAGTCTCCTCTCTTGATTAGAGAATCAGTATACAGCTGGTCTGCTAGTTGAGAGGGTGGACAGGAGGAATAAAATACACATAGCCAACTCCTGTAACATATAAATTGAATGATCAAAAAATAATGACAAAATGTCAGCTGATGACATACACTGACTTAGTAGGGTCATATCTAATTATTAGTGATGTAGTTTAAAAAGGCTTTTAGTCCGAGGAAAGCTACTTCAGAGATAACTAATGCATGGGGGAAGAGGGCAATGGAGATAATTAAGCAGGGATATAATTTCAGTGCCAATGACTTTGTTTGACAGTTTGTTTCTTGGCCCGGTCAAACATCTCTGGAAATAAAATTCCTGCACTTTCAGTCTACAGTCTCACTATAGGGTTACTTTTTAAGAGTCTAGATCACTGAATGAAAACAATAAACTTCAGTGCAAATGTTTGCACACATTTGTTCAGCATTATCATTCATGAGCTGGCAGTAAGAGGAGCATAATTTTAGCCTATGTTCATAGTCAAGTGTGGATCTCATACATGCAATGATTGAACTGCTATTGAAGCACAAACCATCCAAACAAAAAAAAAAAAATCTGGACCAAACCTAACTGCACAAAGGAAAAGAATCTCATACTGAATCATATGTGGTCACATAAGAACATAGTACAGGAAGAGACACATACAAATCACATTTTCTTTTGTTGCCAAGATGCTTTGGCAAAATAGATCTGGTCACAGAAAAAGTGAAATTATTATAGACACCTCTTAGCCTACAGATGGAACAAGTAACTTGATTTCTGTACCTGGTAATATGGGCTTTAGAATCTACTTAAATTACCCTGCCACTGCTATAGCAATCATTAACATTTTAGCTGTATCCTGTTGAATGCTTAAAATTGTGACAGAAACAGCAACAAGTAGAAGAGAAATAAATTAGATAGCAGACACTTGGAATCAAAATTCTGGACAAGAATACCCCCCACACAGGCACTGGCTCTGTATCTGAACTCTTCATCTTGTGTCCAACTCTCTTATTACCAGTTTCTTTTTAGAAGCTTGTGCCCGAAAGAAATGATGTGTTATGAGACATTCATGACCTAAGTAAACTCCAAACAAATAATTCATTACTGCAAAACTTCAGAACAAGCTGGTACTTTCTCAGAGAATAGTGTTCTTCTAAACACACATTGTACATAAGGAGGAAACAGAAAGCACATACTGTAGGCTTTCATCAGCTGTACACAAACAAAGCCTTTGATAATTCTCTGAATAGGCTTGAGATCATTAAGCCGGAGGCCAAAAGGCTTTCAGCAGTTTAAGAAGTCATTTTCCAAACTTTTGGTCAAAAGGGTCTTTTGAAGTGAAAACAACACTTTTTACTTTCATATTGTCATATTCAAAATAGCCCTACTCAAATCCTTACAGGCATTAGCTTTGCCCTTACCCAAAATTCAAAATTCCCTAGGGCTGGGTCTGAAGGAGGAAGCACTTGCTCACACCAATGCTCACATTTTCAGCTACACATCCTTCCTTTTCATGGCCCACATTATTCCTGGAACAGTTGGGCCTTTTCCATTTCTCTGGTACTTTCTTGCCTGCCACTTAAACCTACCAAACACACTGTGCTAATTTTTTTGTTTGACTTTTTAAATAATCTACTTAAAGGTATGAAAAGATTCTTATGCAGTTGCAGGAAGGTAATTAGAAGACCAAGGAAATGCCCATTGTTTTACATTCTACAGCTCACACCACAATGCAGTTAATTGCCATGCTTTTGGTTTAGAGGAACACCAACATGCAGTTAGTTCAGGTTAAAAGAGGGTGCCCATTCTAAAGAGAAACCACTGTTTCTAAATAATGGAGCACTAACTCTGGAGAAAGTGTTATAGTATAATCAGCTTAATCTAATCACTATTTTCAACTCTTTTCACCTTGAAATCAAACCCTAAAACAGTATGAACTATTAAAGACCCAAATCTATCTTATTCTTTAATTTGGTGGTTTCATTTTAGCTACTCTAGTAGCTTTGAATAATAATGTTATGCATTCAATTTAGTATCAAATTCGCTATAATATGAGAATCAATCATTTCATCAAGGTGCTTGAATTTTTGGCACAAGCATTAGTACCCTAGATAAGTACCCAAAGATTGTGGAGTTTTGGGGGAGGTTTTGTTTTGTGGTTTTTCTTTAATAAGTTGGGGCTTTTTTAATGTAATAACCAGTAAGCAACAGAAAAGTATTTAACACTGTGGTATGCTGTCATTAGCAGCTACACAAATAATTACATACCTCCTCAGGTAAAACCTCACCAGCTTAAATTAGTTTTCTCAGAGCAGTGAAGGACTGAAATCCCTCTGAGTGAGACTGAGATCAGCAGAAGCCTTCACAAGTGTGAAGACAGTGTGATCCCCAGGCTATACAAGTGTTACTTGCTATGACTGGTAGAGTATGATTTTAAGACTCTGGATCAAATTCTATTGAACTTTTACTGCTATTTTTCTGCCTGTATTCAACAGAACAGGGTCTCTTTTACCCTACCCAGGTAAACATTTTAGCATTTTTTGTGTTTGTTAGAGGGTTTTAACAGGACATGCATTTTGTTTAAGATCCATTTTCTTTCCCTTTACCCAATTCACTTTTTTTTATAAGAGGACTACTTACCAGCAAAATTGGATTCAGCCCCTTACAGAAAACAGTGTCAATTCATTTGTAAGTCATGCCCAGGGGACATCACAGGCATTTGAAAACAGTTCTTTATTTCTGTCTAGGGTGCCTAAATCAGAGAAAACAAGGCCAGTGGAGACTCATGGGATCATCTACATCTCTCATCTCTCTGATGAGCACAACAGAATCCAACATCCACCATTTTTTCAATTGTTTGTTTTAGTTGCTTTGTTGGATTTTTTTTTGTCTGTCTGGGTTGGGTTTTTTTGTTTTGTTTTGTTTTTAACCTACCAGAACTGAAACAGAATTAGAATTAACTCCCTGTAACAAAGTTCTAATTTTAGGCAGGGGAAGATCCTAGGAGACAAGTAACATCTTAAACCTCAGAAGAGTTTTTGGTGCCAAAATTTACCATAATTCAGTTCTGATCCACAGAATGTCACTTCCAATATGATGTTTTCTCTTTTTGGTGATTCTTCGAGGAAGAAAACAGTTTTCAAGGTATGCAACTATTTCTGTCAAGTTAGTCTAGACTAACTAAAAAAAGCTAAATTACAATGGGAGTCTGTACCTTTCCGTGTGAAGTGCAAGGCTTTTTATCCCCCCCCCCCCCCATAAAAAGACTACTTTTTTTCCCCCCCCGTTTCCTATCCCTCTTAACTAGTGCACAATAATTTTTTTCTACTCACTATTCTTAAGGAAAGTAAAATTTCATTAATATACAGGTATTTTCAAGTCAGTAGCTAGTATCTCTTCTTTAATTCACCTTCAAATCAAGAAGAGTTCTAATTAAGATGAGATAACATTAATCTTCCTTCTAACAATGGAATAGGCTCCCCAGGGAGGTGGTTGAGGCCCCATCCCTGGAGATATTCCAGGTGAGGTTGGCCAAGGCTCTGAGCAGCCTTGTCTAGTTGAGGGTGTCCCTGCTCACTGCAGGGGGGCTGCACTAGATGCCTTTTGGAGGTCCCTTCCAGCCCTAAACATTCTATGATTCCTAGTGCTCCTCCCCAGCAGAGTTTTGCAATTGTAAATGGATTTTTTAAATGTCTTTATTATATGGGAGAGCAATCAAAAACATTCCAAAAACGTGTACCAAATAAGATTGACAAGTAATTTAATTGTAATTTTAAGTAGTAGAAAAATACAAGCTTTGCTTTTCATACTTTCATGTACAGAAACCAAAGTTTTTCTTCCTACTTGACTAATTTCCAGTCCAATATAGATTCTACATAACCAAACATCACAAAACTATCAATGTGCTTAAAGTCAAAAAAGCTATCATTATTATTCTTTGACTGGACAAATAAATGGGACACTTGACTAAACTGAGAATTTTAACATCTGAACATGGGATCTTAAAGAGAATGTAGAACTTATTATCATAACAGGCCAATGATGCCTGGGGTTTGGTTTTGTTTTATTTTTTCTGTTTTGTTTTTTTTATTTTTTGGCTATTTGGTTGGGTTTGTGGTGTGTGTTTATTTTGGTGTTATGTTTTGGGGTTTTTTGTTGTTTGGGTTTTTTTTTGGGCAGGGATTCTTTTGCATGTCAAGGTTATTGAAAGGAGAGGGAAATGGTATGCCAACACTCAATCTAAATTAAGTCAATCTACAGAATCAGACTGGAAAGTTCTCAATATTAGATTCTCCTTAGTAAGCATTTTTAAGACAAAATGAGCCACCTAGGAATAATTAACATTATTAAAAGGTAAACAAAAGCCACATTTTCATAGAAGATGAACATAAAAGATTGTGAATGCAATAAAACTAAACTGATTTTCCTAACATAAATAATAATTATTCCATTTTCTTAATGTGCATTCTTTGTTTAGGTTTTTCCTTAGATCAAATTGAGATCAGCTGTGGGTTTCTTTCTTAAACTGTGATCACACACTGACCTGCCCAAATGTGATTCAGGTTCACTAGAGCATAATTCCACAAAACTATAAAGTTGCATATTTTTTCAGATAAAAATTACAGATATTTTTTAGATAAAATACCTGTAATTCACTTCTGGTCTTCTTTGGTGCATGACAATATCTTAATGCCTATGAATAACATGGCTTTTTTCCTAGCTCTAATATCAGTTACTCATACTGATAAATGTTAAACATTAATTTATGGATCTATCTTGCAATCTGCTCATAACTTAGTAGAAAGAACAACTTCCAAAGATATGTATGTGCCTAAGGAAACTGACAGGGCCGGCTTGGACAACTCACAAAAATAGACTTATGCCACCATCTGCAAATACTGGGACACTCTGAAAATCCCACCACCTGTAGCTAAGTGCATCAGAAAGCCTGCCTCCTGACATAAAAGCCCCTTCAGGTGGCCCAGATGGGTTCTACAAGTATTTAGGGTTGTGGTGTACCAGAAAACAGCAGGCCAAAGAAAAAGGAAGAAGTACACAAAAGTCTTCCCAAAACTGCTAAGCTCTGGAATCATGTAGAATACATGAGAACCAATAAAAATCTAAACACTAAGAGTCCATTGAATCTGCAGAAGGCCACCAGCACATAGAAGAAACAATAAGAATGGAGCACATCAATAGAGGTAATGCCTCCTGTATATAAACAAAGACTATAGGATCATCAGCACACATGATGAATCAGAAGACCTTCTGGGTACATCCTGAATACTGACCCAGAAGCCACCAATGATGTTTTGTGAGTAAACAAGTGTCTTTGGCTCCCAGCTGTTGTTCTAACCAAGTATTAAAAGCAGAAGTGAGCAAAAACTGTGTGAGGGAATAATTGCATCTACTGTATGATTAATTACCTGCTATTGGGAAAAAAAAAAAAAAAAAAAAAAAAAACAACAAAAACAAAAACAAAAAAAAAGAACAACCCAGTCCAGTTCTAACAGCTCCATTAATAAAAGGTGCCCTAATTAATGCTGATTGTGATCTATGTCTCACCCAACTCAGTCCCCTATCAAAGAAACAGGAATTTATAGCACACTGTTCCATTGCTTACTATATGAATGGCTCTACTTCTACCCAACAGGAGCAAGCATTCAATGTCCATTCAAGCTTCAATGGGGAGAAAACAAACATATTTTGTTATTTAAAATACTTACTTGGTAGGGATATAAAGTGACACCGTTTGTTCTTGACAAGGACCAGGTGCCATCGAGGTACTGATGAGCCTGGATAGCCACAGAGTTGAGAACATTACCATTGCTAGGGCTGGTGGCCATTTGAAAGCTGACCTTGGCTTGGTGTCCAGGAGAGCCATTTTTCTTCTCCACCCCATTGACAATTCCTAGACTGTTGGGTTTTCCACTGTGTTTGTTGGCAACAAAGCCTGTATAATTAGATGTAGCATAAGGAGCAGGCACATATGCCCAGTCCCTGGGCTGCAGGCTGCCCATGTGCCGGGGACTCACAAGTGTGGGGATGCTGGAGAGAGGTGGGGGAGAGCCTGGAGAGGCATCATAATGTTCTGAGTTGGCAGCTTGCTCTAAGGTCAGCACCATCTGAATGGCCTCTTGCTTCAACTGGTTCAGGTGTGTGGCACAAACATCACATCTGTTGTCCTTCTCATTCCATGCCTTACGAATGGTATTGGGAACTTGGAGCTTGTCATGAATCACCAAAGAGAAACCTGGATCCTGAAAAAAAAAAAAAAAGTAAGAAAAAAGTCAGAGAGGGAGGGGAAATAAGAGAAATGTTTAACCATGGTCACCACAGTGAAACATTATTATTACTGCTGGTTGTGTATTTCAAAAGGCAATTTATGAGATAAGCTTAGAATGCAAACAAAGACCATTAGGTACAGTCAACGTATGCCAGCAGCAGAGCTGAACAAAAATGAGAAACTAGATTGTGTCAGAACAAAAAAAAAAAAAAAAAAACAAAACAAAACACACAAACCAACCTATTTTTACTGATAAGTGGCAAATATTATCATTCCACTGCAAACTTCAATGCATGGCAGAGAGAATGAATTAACCTGCTTCACACCACTGCACTTCCTTTCTTACTTGAATGAAATCTATTCTTAGTTACACAAGTGAGATTTAAGAGCAACTCCACTAAAACCAGTGAGCTTACAGCAAGGTTCACAAATCCATCTTACTCATCAGTGCCAGCTTTTGGTACTCATAATCCAGAAAATACTCTGCAACAACAAAAAGTAAAACTTCAAAGCCTACCTTTAGAGAAAAAGGAAGAAAATACAGAAGTACCATCACTTTCCCCAAATCCTTTTTCATAATTCAAAAAAAGATGGTTATTTGGTATTATTTTCAAGAGCTTTTCAGCTTTAATTCAGCCAGAAAAAAAACCCATTCTTTTCTGTTAATGAAGTGGTCTACTACTGTTTTGGTTATCTGTTGAAATGTAAAATGAAACCACATGATCAGGTTTAAAACCTCTTGCATCACATCCTCACTCTATGGGTAGACCTTTGAATGTCAGTAGCACTCTCCAGAGAGCAATATGCCACCCTGATCTGACTACAGTCATTGAATGGCCTAAACTGCAAAGCCAGTAAGTTGTGAAACCAAAAGGCAGTCTTGGCCAGGGCTTACTGCCAGACTTGCCAGTTCTTACAGTATCAGGTAACTGCACAGCATTGATGTGTGTGTTATGAAGAGCAAACAGGACAGTTATTTGATGGAAATATTTCTTGCAAATTTCATATCACAGTTTTGTGGTTTCATGGACCAGGCAGGGTAGACTTCATCTTCACCTCCTTAAGTTTTGAAGACTTATTGGTGGATTTTCTTATATCTACTCAAAAATTAAAAATAAAATAAAATAAAAATACTATCAGCAGTATCAGAATCTTTATTATATATTCTTTTCATCTTTGTGGCTTTATTGAGCACACCAAAATCAGACTGGAGGAATACTGGGGGGAGGAATCACACAAATAGTCTTACCAAGTAATTTGATGAATCCCATACCATCCAAGATAGGTAAATCTCCTGTCTTAATAGTTTGGCTGTGCTAAGATAGATGGGTAGGATGTATAAAACAGAGAGGAAGAGAATTCATTGGTAGAGGGTCATATTTGTTAAGATCCATCCTTACTCTATGCTCAGGCATTTTATTTTCACTGTTTAACTACCGTGAACAGCTCCTCAGCATGCAGAGATTAATTGATTCATAAATCATGGTGCCTCTTTACGCATAGTGGCAAAAGAGCAGTTCTAGCCCTAGAAGCCCAAGAGAATTATATAAGCTGATGGAAAACAACAGGAGGCTGAGATCTGATCGAGCCTCAAGCTGGTCATTTCTATTCTATGCACAAAGGAGGTCAGAGCATCAAAGTGCGGCGGGCAGGAACTGGATTCTGCACCAACACTCCCCCCTTATCCTTCAGGAGAGGGACTGGTGGAAATAATGGGGGGGGAAAAAATAGGATGAAAAAGATGTCAAATCTGATTTTCCATCCCAGACCATAACTAGGTCAACAGATCACATCAGATATAGGCACCCCCTCCATGATGCCAGGTACGTGGGACAAGGACTCTCTACTTTTCCCATAATGAGCTAGACAAAGCTACCTCTATAGCTGAAGTGAGGTTCAAATCTTCTTTCCAGCCTGCTCTACGTCAGTCCAGGAAAAATCCTTGCCAGCTAGCTAGTGCCACAGAGCTAGTTGTTGTTCTTGAATGTTAACTTCCCTCAGGCAAATGGGCTTGAACCCAGGTAATTATATACAATGTTCAGATCCAGCAGCAGTCCAACATGGAAATTCCTGGATACTATGACAAATATTCCAAGGAAATAAAGCCTTCTCTAAAGTAAGCAAATGTCAGCGTGATATAAATATTCAAGTAGCACACCCATTTAAAGAGTGCTGGACAACAGTGAATTCAGCTTCATCTCAATGTTAAAACAAACATCAGCTCATTCTCTGATACAACAATAAACAGAGAGAGAGACAGAGAGGGAAGGAGAAAGATTACTCCTCCTCAGGAGCAGAAAGGAGGAAAAAACAACCTGAATTGATTATTCCTAAGATTGGCCCTACTAATCTATCAGATTCTACTAGATGGATAGCTCAACACTGGGTTCAAGTCTAGAATATGAAACAGAAAAGCCTACAGAACAGTAAATAAATTTGGAGACACACAGTTTCCAGAAACATTTCAGTCACATTGTGTTCTCAAAACAAAACCAATAAAACCTAAAAGAATTTACTTTCTTATTCTACACTGGGGAACTCCACTATAATTTCACAAAATCAGCTGACAGGCTTGAAACACATTTAGCAGGAAAGAGGTCAAAGCTGGACTGTCACTACACCCTCACTTGAAGCAGAGAAATAGAGCTACACAGCACTTTATTGAACTAATAAGCAGATGAAATACTGAAACAGTCTTGTCCCATACATATACAACAGCATCATGTCCTGTATGAAATAGTGATGCAGAAGCCTCAGTGGCTAAGCCCTTTGAGCTAACTGCAATAAGCAACAGGCATTGGAAAGGTTATGCTCACTACTGAAGCTTGTGAGGTCTAAGAAACTCTACACTCCCTGACACGAGAACAGATTTGCTTGTGAAATCTGAGCTTGACACTGGAAACACCATTTATATTTTGGCACTCATTTCCAGTCCTGACAGAACAAAGTACAGTGACACTGAGAACTGAAACAATTTTTAAAATCACAAAAGAGTTTGGTTTGAGTTCAGGGCAAAGGTTCACGATGGTTTCTCTTATTGCTGTAATGGTTCACCCATCTTTAGCATAAACAGCATTACTATAAACTCCCATTCCTATAATAAACAAATGAAGAGGTAAATGTAAGAGGTCTGAAAGCTTCAGGAGATCAGTCACACCCCAGGGTACAGCATAAATGCACAAGGCAAGCACTGAACTAAACAGTGCACACTAAGCTTTGTTGCAAGGAACCTTTACACATTACCTTTATGTTTTCAAGCTCAAGTAACAATTCCAGCCATGCTTAGTTGTTCATCTTCTCCACTGAAACCAGCTATTCCCCCACCTTTGGTCCTGAACTAAAAGCCCACATAAGCTAGACAGAAGAGGGGAAAAAGTTTAGCTTTTTAGAGATGCATCTAGACAGGTATGCTGAGGAATTCTTTCTTTACCCAGTGAAAAGTATACCTGGTGAACAGGCACTAGTTAAGCAAGTATAGACAGCTGTACCAGGGTAAATGTGGTCCTGGTCCTCCTCCTCATGGAGGAGGAATGGCACTACTTTGTGCCATTGACCATGTAAAGTAATGCAGAAGCATTCTCTCTTTTGTCTCCCTTTGTAAATCTTGCTGTGCAGTTTTCATGACATTAACTCCATTCCTAAGAAAGCAGACTATAAAAAAAGTCATAATTTTCCCTTCCTACTATAGAGAGTTATATAAACATATAAATAATATACAGATTAGGGTCCATCTTCCTCAGTAAATACCTACTTTCAGCATAAACAAGTGTTTCCCATGTACATTTTAGAAGGGCATGCAGTGATAGGACAAGGAACAATAGTTTCAAACTAGAGCAGGGTAGATTTAGATTAAACATTAGGAAGAAATTCTTTACTGTGAGGGTGGTAAAACACTGGAACAGGTTACCCAGAGGAGTTGTGGACACCTCATCCCTGGAAGTGTTTAATACCAGGCTAGATGATGCTTTGAGCAACCTAGTCTAGTGGGAGGTGTTCTTGCCCATATATTTATATCAAAAAGGAGACAATATTTCCCTTTTACCCTTTGAAAACTCTGCATCAAGAATGTCCCCCCATAAGCATTGTTACTACATGTTGGGAAGAGGAAAGAAGAGGCAATCCTCAACTGGAAAGCTGTAAGGGGGGGACCTTGGGCTCTAACTATTGCCACTTTTGTCCCTCAAACTTGAATAAACTGCTTTCTGATGCTGACTAGGGCCTTCACTTTCAAAAAGGCCATTAGAGTGCTCCCTGTCCTCCAGTCAATACCTCCAAAACACATCTAGAGGACCAGTTCTTTTCAGGGATGGAAAGAAAAATCAAACCTTAATCCAGTCTGGAGTAACCTTCAACATTACTGTTTTCAAGGTGGGTTGTTTTTTTTTTTCTTGAGCTGGCAAATATTACTGACATTTGTACTTTTATAATTTAACGTTTCTCAGTATAAATCAGCCACTCTGCAGACAGAAAAAAAAAAAAAGTGCTCCTTTAGTTTGCTGTTTTCTTATCTGAGAGAGACAGAAAGTCTGAGAAAGGCTCACCTTAAATAGAGGCAGCAGGAGGAAGCAGAAAATATAAAACCCTGGAAAAATAGGAGGATTAAAAAAATGGGAAGGAGAGACAGAAGAATGGGAGAAAACAAAAAGTGTTTTCTTACAGCTCCAGTGATGGATGATGGACTTACAGCTGTACACATCTGGCACACAGGTGTTTGTTAGCATTTGATAGCTAGACAGCAGCCAGATTTTTAATTGGGTTGGGAAGAAGAGATGAAATAGCAGCAGGAAAATCTAAAATACAGTCAGTGGTGCAGATCCAAGCCTTGCCCAATGAGCTCTGTTATGCAGTTGACTAGAGCTCCACAGCCCAGACTGAATCTGTAGCCACAGCATGAATAGAGTACACTGGGGAGAAACTTCTTCTACAGCTACGTGGTAGAAAAGCTCAGCTGTTGCCAAAGGGGCAGAACTCGTCAGCACCCTTTTTACAGCACAAAAAGACAAACAGAATTGCAAAAGTCTCATCACTTGTGGTTGAAAAAGCAGCAGCTCCCTTCTCTCCTCCTTGCTTTGTATTTTCCTGCCTGAATGTTGAAGGATTGCACTTGCCTTCTTAGCCACCAGAGCACACTATGAGCTTATGTTCAACTCATTACTCACCTTGACCCTCTAGTATTTTTCTGCATCATGGCTGTAAGCAGACCTGTGTCGTGCATGCAGCCCAGATGTATTACAGATGCATTTTACTTGTTTCCAGTCACCTCACACAACTCAGTTTCTGTTGCTGCCTCTTCACTCAACTGGGGTCCAGCTATGAATTTGACCTTACTGGTATTAGAATTAGATGAGATGCTTCAAATAAACTGTTAGCTCTACCAACCAAATGTTTAGTCTCACTCCCCACCATAAGGTAAATGTGATGAGTCTTTTTTTCATAAAATCCTTCTGATTGCCATTCACATTGTTCTTTATAATTGATATCCTGTTACCAACTCTTGCAAAGATGTTCGGGATAAGCATGAAGTGTGGCTGACCTATAATTACATGGGCCAGAGCTGTTAAAATGTTTCCTTTTCTTTTTGGTTTTGGTTTGTGGCTCGGGGTGGTTTTTTTTTTTTGTTTGTTTTGGGTTTTTGGGGTTTTTTTTAGTCACTCAGCTTTAGGAAACAATTTTGCCTACTTCTCCACTTACTGGGGTACCAAGCTGATTCAGCAGAGCTACCTTTTGGTCATTTTGCATATAGTTTCTTCAAGTAACACTCATTCTGGGAGACTTGATTCCTTTTCTGCCACTATAAGATTTCTATCCTTCTCAACTTGACTGGAGAGGAGTTGGGAAGGTCAAGGATATGGATTGACTAGAATTAGAGCATTGCTAGCCTTAGTACAACACTAATCACTGCCAGTTAACACCTGGAGAGTTTTACTGCAGTTTAACAAAGCCATTGGAATTTCACACTTGACTTTAATGTCCTTGAATATGAAAACAGCAGGCAAAGTAATCTTAATTTTAACAAAATTGCAAGTAAAACTAAGAGCTTATCTGTATGCTATCTAGGAAACAGAGAATGAATTTTGTTTCTAACCACTGGGAAGGTGTATCATAAATACAACAGTCACTTCTCAGTAATAATTAAGTCTCTACCAAGAACATTCACAGAGGCACATGAAAAATTGAACTGTATTTGCCTCTTCTCTGCATTTCCATTTTGCATTAGATAGATGACACTGTTAAAAACATGTAATTTGGAAATATGAGCGAATCTCCCCTCTGTAGTAATTCTTAACTCTTTGTATATGCAGAACATTTCAAGAAGAATACAAAACTGCTCTTATCACTCAGCAGCAGTCATATTTCACACTAGTATTTACTGGGGATTTCCACCAGCTTTTTATCCCAACTGAACTGAAGAACATGCACTTCATCTGTAGAGTTGTTACATGCCCTCTTTTGGAGCTATTTCCTTCATGAGATTTTTTTTTTTCCAGCTAATTTCTGATAAAAGTAATTTCAATTTTACTGATGGGGTTAGCAAAGATGTGGAACTGCTGTCCCAAAAGGAAAACCACAATAGCTCTGTTGATGTGTCATATGTTATCCTGCTTTCCCAAAACACTTTATGTTGTGTTTTGGGTGGACAAAAGTTGCATAAGAGCTTCCTGTAAGTAGCACTATAGTTTGACAGCACCTAAAACATCCTCCTTGACACATGCCAGGCTTAGAGCAGGCTGCTGCTTTAAATAGTAGCCCCATACCAAGTGCTGACAGCCACTTGCTCCACAGGCAGCTAATGTCCCCTGCTGTCTAGCCTTACAGGCTCTCAGTCTCATTGCCATCTGCAAAATCCTTCCCTTGCAGTAATATTTGGTATGTTATCATTTACCCCCTCCTTCCATCCCCAAGCCATTCACACTCGCCTCAGAATTCTTCAAACTCCCATCCTGTCCAAGACCCAACTACATTTCAATGACTCAGTCTCTTGGAAATTGCCTTTTTCCCATCTCAGAGAGGCAAAAACACCCCCATCCTGCTCCTTTCCTGCCAGCAGTAAAATGACCATGCTCCCTCCCTTGGTTTGCAGTCTTTTGCAGTCCAGCCTAAGGCTCATCAGGTGCACAGATCCCCACACCCAGCAGATACCCTTTGACCCTTCTCCTGCCCTTCAGCCATGACAACCTGCTTCACTCTGTGCACTAATCCCAGCTTCAAGTTAACTGATACCTTACTTACCACTTTGGATGTGCATGACACTATTTTTTCTTAGCTAGCACTTGGTTTTCTTTTTACTAATAATGTGAACTAAGAAAAATCCCAACACAACATATTGACACTGTAGCCTAAGAGTTTTACACTATTTCAAAGTGGGTTACATTTGCTTTGATGTAATACCAGCGAGTAACCAGATCTATTTTTGTATTTATAGCTGTTTCCATTAACACAGCTATATTAAGAGCTTGTTAGTGATGTAATTATCAAATTGTCTAATTATGGTTTTGCTTAATTTCTTTTGTGAACATAGAATCACTCAATTATTGCCTGTGATCCCTGGAACCCTTAAAACAAGATGTTAACATATCAAAGACTTCTCTTGGGAAGTGAAATTTTGTGTATGTAAATACACTTCTCTGTCCAGAATTTTATAACTTCTGATGCCTCCATGTGCTACACATTTTGATGTACAACAGATCTATTGGTACCATTTTATGCTTGTAGAAAAATATTATAGACACATGAAAACAAACAAAAATGTGCATCTTTATCTTAGAGGATGCTGAGTGCCCCCAACCTCCATTCAGTCAAGGAAATCTAAGAGCATTAGAACAGACATGAAGGAACATTTATTCCACCAAATAAAGGGCAGGAACCAGGAGCACACCTCAGGTTTTCAGCTGAGAATAATTTCAGGAGCAAAGTTGTTTGCAGGTTTCCACTCCAGTTGCAAGGTCAGCTTATGTTTGGCTAGCATGGTGTAAATATTTGAGGTATTCAAAAGAGAAGAAAAAAAACACCAAGATCTGAGAAAAAAAAAACTCTAATGAAAGCAACAAGAATTTGCCAGCTGTCAGTGGGAACAGAACTATACTGTCACAATTGCCTCACATACAGTGTGATGATAAACCACAGCACACAGGACACCTTTTTGCCAAGCAAAGCTCTGTTCTCCAGCCTTGGGGCAGTTGCACTGTTTTATCTGTGCCAACACAGCTCAAGTGGTAGAATATGTGTTATGACAAGCCCATAACACACAGCCTTTTTTTCTTAAAACTGCTGCAAGCTTACCTGCTAAATTTCATTAGACTGTGTCTGTGTGTGACTTTCTACACAAACTATGAACTAATCTTTATATTTCAGCATATGCTTCAACTCTAATTCAGCAGACTCTGCCTGCATCTGATGAGGCAGGGATTGCACAGGATTTAGGACTTTTTGCCAAGGGTAGGTGACAAACTGGGTTTGTGGGGCTGGTGAGTGCAGGAAGATGGGTGAGAAGATGTGGTCAGGATGAAAGCTATTGGGCTGCTGAGAGTGGCTTTACATGAGAAAAGAGCTCCAACCCCACTCACTGTGGCTTTTGCAGATGCCAAAGGACCTGCTTTTTAGCTGCTCCCTTATAAGGTGATCCAGAAGGGTGCTAGCACACCAGCACTGACTCCAGCTGACAGCTACATGGTGCAAGGCTGCTCTGTGGGAAGGCACTGGCTTGGATTCACAGGCTGATGGGTCACTTGGCTGCCAGACATCTAGTGATGTGGGTATAGCAGAGGCTTTCATGGACCTGAAGACTACTGAAGTTGGTCAATAGTACAATGTGATTGTGGGCCTTGGTCAGGCCCCTGGGAATGCTGCTGCTTCTGAATACTTAGAGCCAGGAGCAAGGGCTAAAATGGGCTAACATTTACCACTGCACTTCTCCAGGCTGGGAAATGCTCTGTTTAGATACATGTCTTTACAGTCAGATTTTTTACATCTGGGGAGCTTTGGAGTACAGCTAATAACCTCTTTTGTTGTTGTCACCAAAGAACTTTCCAAACTCAAAAAGTAATCACCATCTCAGTTCAGGACTGCTAGGTTTGTTCAAAAGTACT
Source organism: Corythornis vintsioides (assembly GCA_025447755.1). NCBI lineage: Eukaryota > Metazoa > Chordata > Aves > Coraciiformes > Alcedinidae > Corythornis > Corythornis vintsioides. The sequence goes on along the minus strand of JAOEGS010022119.1, from coordinate 1,633 downwards.
CACACTATGCAACTACAGGCTGTCACAACCTCCACAGCCTGCATCCCATCCTCCTCATCCTCACAAAATCCCAACCAATTCAAACGATGGAGGATGTGACAGAGTTCAGTTGGAAAGCATTCTCACCAAGGTCTCAAAGAAAGCATTCAGAGCTGAAGCACAACCCACCCCCACAGCCCTTCCCCCCCCCAGCATCCATTCAGCATGAACAGAAGCCTCAAGCCCTTGCTGTGGGACCCCAGGGGACAGGGCACATAATGAGCCCTCACTGGCAAACAGCACAGTGCTGCTGGCCCCCTATGACACTGATCTGCAAGTGTGGGCTGAAAACATGCCTCCCCTACCCTCACCACAGCTCACATTCTGGCCTGAATAAGCTGACTGCTGACAAGCCCAAGAGGGGATCAGTCTCTTGACTTGTGTGGTCTAATAAAGGCTAAGATTACAAATCTTTTTCCAAATAGTCCCCAAGTGAGCTACACCAAAGGGGGGGCAGGGAGAGAGAGAAAGGGGGAGAAAAAGCTTCCAGTAGAGCCTGGTAACATTAGCCAGCCTCAAAACAAAATACAGTTTTCCTCAGGTTACAATGTGTTAGTTGAAAAGCTCTCTAACCAGTGGGGAGGAGAATGGATTTCCTATCTTTGTAAAGATTAAAAGCACTGATCACAGGATGTCAGGGGTTGGAAGGGACCTTTGAGTCCAACCCCCCTGCTAGAGCAGGACCATGTACTACAATCTAATCTAGCACAGGTCACACAGGAACATATCCAGGTGAGTCTTGGAAATCTCCAGAGAAGGAGGCTCCCCAACCTCTCTCGGGAGCCCATTCTCTGACAGAGCCAGTGCTCTGGCACCCTTGAAGTAAAGAAGTTCCTCCTCATGTTCAGGTGGAACTTCCTATGCTCCAGTTTCCATCATTTCCCCTTGTCTTATCATAGGGCACAAGTGAGAAGAGGCTGTCCCTCTCCTCCTGACACTCAGCCCTCATTTATAAACATTTAATAAATCCCCTCTCACTCTTCTCCAGATTAAAGGAGCCCCAGGTCTCTCAACCTTTCCTTATAAGATGTGTTCCAATCCCTTAATCATCCTTGCAGCCCTCCATTGGACTCTCTCAAGTAGATTCTTGTCCCTCTGGAGCTGGGGGCCCAGAACTGGATGCAATATTCCAGGTGAGGTCTCACCAGGGCAGAGTAAGAGGGGGAGCAAAACCTCCCTCAATCTGCTGCACACACACCTCCTAATGCATCCCAGGATACCACTGGCCTTCCTGGCCACCAGGGTACATTGCTGTCCCATGGAAAGCTTGTTGTCCACCTGGACTTCCACTCAGGGCTGCTCTCCAAATCACCTCCTACCTAGCTCAGGCTCCAGGCTCTCAACTAATGATTGAGCTATTAAACCAAATTTTTTTTTAAAACTTAAACATACCTCCTTAAAAAAAAAAAAAAATTATTTACTATCAGTAGATTAATCCAGTGGCCTCTTAAAATACCTTGTAAGAATTTCAGCTATCACCAGGTAAACATGTTATAAAAATCTATACCTGTGCATAATTAATGCAAACTAAAACAACAACAACAAAAAAATCTGTTTTGTTATTTATGGACAGAGAATGTGACATCTGGTTTTA
>JAOEGS010022118.1:31617-61644 GCA_025447755.1 Corythornis vintsioides | reverse complement strand
TGTGTATATATATATATATACACATACATATATACATATATATATACACACACATACTGGTAGTTCTGAATTGTAAACTCTTGTGAAGCCATCCTTGTGAAATTACTGCAGATTTCACAAAGCCAGGGATTGTTTCCATTTGAAATACAATAGGACAAGAAGAAACGGCCTCAAGTTGCACCAGGGGAGGTTTAGGTTGGACATGAGGAACAATTTCTTCCCCAGCAGGGTTGTCCAGGCCTGGTCCAAGCTGCCCAGGGCAGGGGGTGAAGTCCCCATCCCTGGAGGGGTTTCAGAGCTGTGGAGATGTGGTGCTGAGGGACATGGTTCAGTGGTGCCCTGGCAGGGCTGGGTTAACAGTTGGACTCAGTCATCTTAGAGGTCTCTTCCAACCAGAACAATTGTGTGATTGTGTGTGTGCTTTACACAATTGCATTTTTACTAGCAGTTTATTAACAGTTGGACATCCAGTCAGTACAGTTCTGTTATTCTATTATTTCAGTGAATTACAGCTTATTTATACCTTCTGTAAGCACTGAAGTTCATGGGCAGCATTTGAGAATGATATAAAACTGTCCACACCCCCAGTGCAATCTCTGAAATAGTTTATCAGTGTCCACGAGTGAAAATGGCCAAATACTCCCACAAAGTCCCTGCAGTGTGCCCGTGCTGTGGTCAGCAGTGAGCCAGCACTGCTCAGACAGGTTGAGTGAAAGCCAACTCACACAGGCCTTGCACACCCCAGTTCTGGTCTGTCACGGCCTCCCACCCTCACCCCCCATTACCCTCTGTAGCCTGGAGTTAAGAAAGCCCTTCAACTGATAGCAGCAGGGAAGGTCAGAGTGTTTGGTTTAGCATTTTACTGGAAGCAGCAGCAGCCTGGCTCTCCAGAGCACCAGGGAGGGTGATCTAGTGGCCTGCACACAGGGCCAGGAGCTATAAATCCCTAAATCTTAATCCCAGCACTGACAATTACTTCTCCTGTGACCTTGAGTAAATTGCTTAACCTTTCTGCTTCTGCCATTCCCCGTGGTCAGATTGGGGATCCTGTCTCACCAGGCTGTTCTGAGGGTTCATTATTTAGTGTGTGTGTTTTTAAGTGTCCTTCTGCTGGTGTGTTCTGTGCATTTGTTGGTGTCTAATGCAGCTGATCGCTGAGTGTAAATGGTCAAGGATTGGTTGGGAAACCTCAGAAAGCAGTTTCATGTCAGAAAAAGGTAGGACTGGGGTGGGAGGGAGGAGTAAATGCAGGATGCTGTGGGAGTCCCTTGACCTGGCAGACTGAATGTCCTGTAGGAAGTGCTGTAAGAGCTATTCCAGTGTGGAGGGAGAGGAGCGTGGACATCACTGCCTGCAGATGCTGCAGACCATAAGGACATCTTTGCTCTGCCTAATTGCCTGCTGCAGAAAGCAGGGTGGTGGCTTGGAGGTGAAACAATGCTGCAGGGGAACAACGTGGTGTGTACACTGCTGCTTGCTCAGGTCCTGCAGATAAAAAGTAGTCCAAAATCTTTATAGGAGTGTGGAATCGGGCCCTTCATGACACCAAGAAAGGGAAGCAGGAGAGAGGCAGCACTATATGCTCCAACTGGTTCCTTTCTCTCCACACTTACATATCAATGTTACTTCACGTGCCATTAATTAGACTTAATAGTCTATACTTTATCTCCCTTGTCATAATAAATTAAGTGTGAAAAATTTCAACAAAAAAGCACTCAAGTGATCTCAGCATTAACAAGCTCAGCTTTCCTGAGACTCGAATTCAGCAAAGTGCTTCAGCATCTGCTTAAAGTTCAGCGTATGCTTAGTGGGAGCTGCAGCCTGAGGTGGTACCAAGCAAAGGACAACCCTCCAAGGTTGGGCTGCTCAACCCTCCCAGCTGGTGTCAGTAGCTCAGCTCTGGGCAAATGATTGTCTCCATCCTGACAGCATCACTTGCCTAGATAAATAGATGGTGTGTGTCTTTCATTTGGCACTGATTTTCAGCTTAAGGATAGGTCTTTCATTTGGAACCTGAATTTTGCAGCTTGAGTGGCTGCATTTTGGCTTAAAAATCTGGCTGCTTCTATAGAAATTGTAGTTAGGCAGGAGATCAGCTTGGAACACTTTGGCTCCAGGCAGAAACTGCATTTCAATAAACTCTCCTAAGCAAACATCACAGAGCTGGGGGAGACTTCTCAGAGCTGCTCCCCAGCTCTTTTCAGTTCCATCTTGGGTCATATAAGCTCAGTCTCACATTCTCAAACTTGAAGGATCATGTGACTTGTCTTCACTTGATGAGCCATGAAAGTCAAAACCTCAAAGACACTGAAGGAAGAGGTCTCTGCTCTCCAAGAAGTGTCTAGAACTAGATCAATACTAGATTTTGCATAAGGTCAATTGAATTGGAGACTTTGACCCCTCCACTAAAGCCAACAGGATCTAGTTCCCTTTGCAGGTCCCCAGATCTTACTTGAAGGTCCTTAACACCTTGAGGGGTCAAAACTATACACTCTAAAAGTATTTTCTGGAGCTTTTCAATATTTTAGCAGCTGATCCTGGCCCAAATTTGGAAGAGCAAATGAGTGCAAAACAGGAAGGGGGCAAAAAACCCCCTTCAAGTGCTCATATTTTGACTGGATCTCAAAGGGGTTGAGTTTTGTTTGAGGGGGTTTGTTCAGCTGAGCTCCCGGTTTTATTCCGAGCGGCCTTGTGCTCTCCAAAGGGAGCACTAATGCGAGAAGCAGCGTGGCACAAAATAACCCAGGTCATGCTCTCAGAGCAAGAACCAGGAATCCATGCTGCTGTGCAGGTTCATGCTGAGCTGAGGTCCAAGGTCTGCCTGTATCTTTATGGGTGAGCTCCTGCAGGAACAAAGAGCAGCAAAGGCCTGACTTGAACCGAGTTGCTCGTTACTGCTGCAGCCGGAATTCAGCCCCCGCTGCTGCCAATTAGAGGGCTAATTGTGAAGTGGATCCTTAACCCCTTCGGAAATTGGTATCTCCAGGAAATTCCCTGCCTCTCTTAATGGTGCTGTGACACCGAGCCAGGCAAAGGCTGAGTCAGGGGATCATGTCCCAAAGACCAGAAGCAAGTTGTCTTAAACTGCTGAGTTGGAGTCATTAAAAATCTCCAGGCATGCTGGGCCTTTCCTGGGGCAGAACTGTTTCAGGCTCTCCCCTCATGAGGTCTAAGATAACGTTCTTTACTTAGAAATTCTTCCAGAGTGTCTGTTCAGCATCCAGCAACCCACCTTTGCCATCTCCCCTCTCCATCTACAGTCTCACACCAAAAGCCAGCGGAGCTGTTGTGTTGTTAAGACCTAACACATAGTCAGGACTCTCAGATGAAATAAAAAGATTAAATCTAGATTCAATTGTATTGCCCACTGGTGCAACTTCCCTGAAATTGTTTAAGCTTAAAGCAGGGCTGAATTTGGCTCAAGGTCATTAATCGGTTTGGGCAGCTTGCAGTTCTCTGCCTGAAAGACATTAAATACTCATTTATTTTTTTGCAAAATGGTTTTACATCACAGCCAGTATCTGGTGTGGAAGGGAAGGAAAGAAAAGCCAACTACCCCAAATGGTCAGGAAGCTGTAATCCTCAGGGAATCATCTCCTGTCTGTATTGGAGCTACCTCAGTAGCAGGTTACCAGGAGGTATTTTATAAGGAAGGAGCAAAATGGATCTTCCATTGTGATCAGCTGTGCAAGTTCCCTCAGCTTTGGAAAGGAGTAGGATTGAATCCCAGGTTAGGAATGTATCTGGACCTCCACACAAACCTGAGCCATCATTTTGTTGCTCAGAAGGGTTCATTTTTTTCCCCAGCTACTTTTCCAGGTTCGTTTGCCAGACTTTTAAGCTACGACTGGCAGCAGAAGTGCAGCAGAACAGGGTGAAGAAAGAGGATTTTCTCCTCTTAGAATTCCCAACCCGAGCAGAAATAGGCAGTACTGGAAATAGTGCAAAACCCATCCTCCTTGAACACATTCCAGCCCGTTTTTGCAGACCGTAGGCATTTGGGCAGTCCAGATGAACTCTGGATAACCACCCAAATTTTTGGGTTTGCCCATCACTAAAAATATCACAGGCTGGAGGGCACTGTCTTGAGCTGAGTCTCTGAGCATTTTGAAATTCACCCAGCCCTGGTTGAAGTGATCATTATAATCTGGCAGGGAGTGTAATCTGGGCTTCAAACTGTAGCTATTTTTAAAACCATCTTACAAAGCCCTGTTGGAAACTGAAGAGAAAACCATTTTAACCTGAAGAGACTGATCAATAATTTCCTATCCTTGATGCAGCATTTGTTTGCAAGGAGAATATACCATAGCACGGCTCTGTATGTAAATCACAGACAGCTCAGTGACCAGTAAGATTTGTAGTCTTGCTGTAGAGTCCAAAATCATTGTAATAATGATACAAAAAGTCTCCAAACTCTGTTAGAAATTTTACTTACCACCTACTCCTGGCCTCCCACTCACTCCAGGAAGCCAGATAGCTTTCCCAGCTGCTTTGCAGAGAGCTCTTCCCTGCTCTGAACATGGCTGGAGCTTTCCCAGGCAGGGAGTTGATGATCTGAAAGGTCTCTTCCAACCCAAACAATGATCTGATTCTATGATTCAATGACTTGACTATTGTTTCTCACAACACATGAGGCCAGAGACGTTGAGCCATACGGTGGGCACATGTGCCAGCCTGGGCAGATGAGACAAAGTGAAGGAAGCCTGGTTGCATGTTGATGCTTTTGGGAATCCCTTTCCTCCAAAAGCTTGTTGTTCACAGACATAGAAAAACAAACAAACAAACACAGAAAAAAAAAAAAACCCCAAACATTAAAGAGCAGCTTGCAAAAGTGGCAGTGGGTTGGTTGGTACTGGAACCACCCAGCTTGGGGAAGCCCTTGCTTAAATGGGAGCTGCGGAGTGGGAGAGGGTAAGGGTGATGGGAGTGTGTGATCCATGCAAAGAGGACCCTAACTGAGCAGGGTGTGGAATCCAGAGAAAGTACAGGGTGAGTTGTGAGAGTAGCAAATCACAGCAGCATCACCTGTCTTGAAGTGTGCAGACAGGGGGCTCAGGGACACGGGTGGATTGCTAGCAAATCTCTTACTGTTTTTACCTTCTATCTGCATGAGACAATGATGGATTATCTGTGTTTAACAGGAATATATGAGCCAACCAGTGATATTTAAAGGATTCAATGATGCATTTAATAACTAAACATTCCTCCTGATTAGTGCTCATTTGGTCTCTTGAGGATAGTGCTCCCTCTGACTAAGACTGGAAAAAAAATGCTCTTGTCTCCCTATAGCTCGTGTCAAAGTCCTGGGACACTGCAGATCTTGGGAATACCTGAGAAGGTAATTTTTGCCTGAGAATGTATGAACTGTGTAGTTTATGTTCTTGTGGTTGCTCTCTCTTGTAGTATACTTTTAGGAGGATGCAAAACTTGGAAAGCAGAAGTCCTGCTGATTCTTCATGAAATTGATTTATTTTCCTTTCTTTGTCAGATTTATCAGCTTTCAGAGCATTAATGCAATCGTTTAGCCATTTGCAAAAGAGAACAAAATTGATCCTGAGCAATCTGCATGATTTTAGTCCTTTAAATGAAATTAAAAAGGAATGAACTTGTGCCATGGGTGCATTTCTCCTCCTCTTTTTTGGGTTTCATTTTCACAAATACACTAGCTCAGATTATTCTTGGCTATCTATCTGATGGGCAGAGAAGAATCATAGCAATAGAGAATGCAAAAAGGAGCATTATTTTTGGCATTGGTAATTTACTTCTAGAGAGATTACTCCTTGCCTGCTGCTTCTGGTCCCCAAGATGACCAGGCATCTGAGATATCCTGGGAGAAATGGGTTATTACTGCATGCCTCTGGCCACATCCCTTCCCTGGGATTCCCCCTAAGGAGAGGAAATCAGCCTTCATCTTGCAAAGGTTTCTCTTTTTGACTCTAAATCCCTGAAAAGCTCTAAAATCTGGAGTAGAGGAGTATACCTGAGTCATCTATCCCACTGCCACCCTCAACTTCCAGGCAAACATACAGCCACTGTGGCATTGCATCATTTTTAACCTTCTGCTCTGAAAGCAGGGCTTGTATCAGGAGGCCACTGGCTGATGAATGGTGGCTGTTTCCATCTCGTTTGCTCTGTGACAGCCTTCCTGAGTTAATCACCATTAGACAGACACGGGCAAACAAATCTTTGCCTGACTCAACAGACTTATGTTCTCCTAGACCATAGGTTACTGTGACACAGCAGATGAGGGAAAACACTGAGGTACTTCTTCAGGGTTTCCTACAAATCACCCCATTGCTGAGAGGGATTTACTACCTGCAGCAGAGCAGGGGCCAGTTCCCTCCTTAGAAGCTTCTTGTCTGTGTGGTGGCTTAGCTGCCTTTAGCCAGGCTCCTCAAAGAGGTGTTTGATTGGTAGATGCCTCAACATCAGTGAGGTCAGCCTTAATTTAGTAATCACTTCTCCACAGTAAGGAGAAAATGCCATCTCCCTGCACCCCCTTGCCTGCCTCTGCCATCTCAAGGATACCCTCCATCTTCAGTGAGAACCTGTGGGATCCTTCACCCATTTCCTTCAGCATGGACCAACCTCCACCATCCACCCTTGCTTTATTCCCCATAAGAGTCACACAACTTCTGATGACCTTGCCTTCTGCTCCTGAAGAAAGGTTAACAGCCTTTGGGGCTTTTCCTTTTTCCTTCCCCTTCAGAAAGTCAGCTTCCTTTGAATGATAAAAATAAACAAGGCAGTGGAAATGTCCCCATGGATCCCAGCCTGGTTTAGCTCAGCAGAGGGGCACTTCACCTTCTTTCTGTTGACAGTTTGGCTCATTGCTGAACCCTCTACTTGAATTTCAGTTTTTTTGGTTTTGTTTTTGGGGTTTTTTTTGTGGGGGGGGGACCTTGATTTATCTCCAAGTTTATCCTGCTAAGTTTGCTTCTAAAGCTCATTCTTTACTGCATCACAGTTAAAACATTATACAACCTGTGGCTGCCTCCAAAAGAAGATTTTTGATAGCAGTTCATATTTATGAATGTTGTTTGTACACTGTGTTATTCTAATGCCCTGTAAATAAAAACCTTTATATTCTCCATAGTTCCATCTAAAGCCTGAATGCCCTGTCACAGAACCAGCCCTGTCTAGATGTGGCAGATTGACACAGACGCAAATTCATTCTTATTTGAAATACCAAAATAAAAGGGCCTTCTGTGCCTTCTGCAGAGTATTCCACCTTGAAATGGGTCCAGGTAGTTTTGCTGCAGACGCAGATGAATTTTCTGCTGTTGGTAGTGCTGCAGTTCTTAAATGTATTATTCATTCAGAATGATTGATTTGCTGTTCTGTCCACATTGCTTAAAAGTGGCCGTCTGTTCGTCTGTCTGTTAATCTGTTTTGGCATCTTGCAGAGACAAAGCTATAGAAAACACTCTTTGTTTCTGTTAAAGTGATGACCAAAAAATAAATAAATAAAAAGGGATCTGCTTGATCTTCGGATTCATATACATAAAACCATATACATAGCCCTGAGGTGGCTGAGCAGCTGCAAGTGCGGGTGTCTCCATTCCCAGGGAGCCGGCACGGAGCGTTTGTTACTGCCTGATTAGGGGGGTGCTGGGGCAGGGGAACCAGGAGGAGATGCGAGGGCAGAGGAAGAAGTTGCTCTCCGTAAGATCATGACCTCCATTCCAGTGTCATTTCACACCTCAGGCAGTGATCTTGTTACATCTCATAAGCTAAGCAAGGTCAGCCCTGGTCAGGCTGAACACTTGAATAGGAAACTTCTAAGGAAAAAACTCAGGCACTGTGGAAAGTGGGGCTGGTGGCAGGGTAGGTGACATTATTCCCTTGGAGTTGGCACAAAAGATGTGCTCTGTTAAGTAGCCTCTGTGCATCTGCTGTGACTCTGCTCCAGCAGCCAAAGGCGCTGCCTCGCAGGTGACAGACCCAGAGGCTGCAAGGGCTGAAGTTATTATTAACAACATTTCTTCTGCTTCTCCCTGGAGCAGAAGGGCTAACCCTGCTGGGTGATTACATGTGTCCCCAGCAGCCCCCCCGGCAGCTCCCATGTGAGAGGTCACACTTTGCTTTACCTCCTGGTAACTGTTTCTGGCAGGCTCCATCCCCAGGCACCTTGCAGCTCGGGAGAAGGCAAATTAAACCTGTGTTGGGTAAGAAACCCCTGCTATTTTGGAAGGGTACGTGCTCAAGAAAGGGAAATAGTGAAAAGCCAAAACATGCTCACATAGAATCTTAGAATAATTGAATAATTTTGGTTGGAAGAGACCTTTAAGCTCATCAAGTCCAACTGTTAACCCAGCACTGCCAGGTCACCCTAAACCACGTCCCTCAGCACCACATAACCACAGCTCTGAAACCCCTCCAGGGATGGGGACCCCACCACTGCCCTGAGCAGCCTGGGACAGGACTGGACAAACCTGCTGGGGAAGATATTTTTCCTCATGTCCTACCCAGAGGAGTTCTTCACAGCCCCATCTCCAGCACAACAAACAAAGGGTCAAAAACAACCCAAAATTTCACTTGGAAGAAATTTATTTGTATTTGATGCTTTCTTTCCAGGTTGCCCCAGCACGGTGTCAGGTGAACAATAGTAGTTTTCTGAAACAGAGGCTTTCTCAAATCCCTTCATTTGTGTTTGTTGCTGTTGTGATTCTTCACCTGCTGGCTTTTATCTAGCAAAGCAAAGTGAGTTCAAAGACAGCTCAGGAGGTCTGCAGCGATTTTAATGACGAGGTGAAGTTGGAAGGTCTTGTGTATTATGAACTTAATAGGGCATTCTTCTCATTTACACTGACATCCTTTACATGGAGTTGTGAAAAGGAAAAGGTGTGGACAAGTGATCACAGGCGATTGATTTATTAAGGAATAACTGCCCCTTAGCTGGAGTGAAGGCCCAGCGAGGCAAACAAACACTTAATAAGCCCATATAATCCTACTAGAGTTACAATGGGCTAAAGTCCCTATTGTCTTCTCCCACTTGCTTTACTTTGCTCTATGAAGCCATCAGGTAAAGAACAATGACAAGAATCAATAACAGAGCTGGGTGAATAACTGATTTTTTTATTTTTCCTGGCTATGCTGAAAAAATCCTCGGAGAAATTCATTTGCAGTTGACCTGCAATGAATTTTTCCAACATTTTGGCAATCATTTTAAGTTAACTGTAGCGTTTTCTTCAGCCTCGGGTTAAATATTTTTTCTCTGACTTCAGCATCTACACATTTTCTAATTAAAAAATAAATTGAAGGAAATACCAGAAGTGGCAGAAGCTAGTGGACCAGAACTGTCACTAATTTTTGTTTTCAATACCAAAATGAAAGGTTTCGCTTGTTTTCACTAAGTTTTGTTTGCAGCAGCACAAAAAAAAAAGTAAATTTATCTTGATCTTTTTCAGTTTTTCAGATTAAAGTGTCACATGATTCCTATCACAAGGATTCTCTGGACAGCTCTGAAAAGCTGCATGTTTTCAAGGTGAGTGTGTAAATCCAGCTGTGCTGGCTTTCCCAGACCCCGGGATGGACTATTTTAAGGTTGAGCTAGGAGGCAGACAATGCCTTGGGGTTGGTCAGGAAACAGAGTCAAACCAAGAGCTCAAGTTAGCATTGCCAGCCAAAAATAAGCAGCTGAGTAAGTACAAGTTATAGAGGAAATACTCAGTTTAATAAATTCATTTTTTTCCAGGAAGTGATGTCAAGCTATTGTCAGAGCAAAGTGGTGGAACTCAACAGGAGGTGCAACGGTGGGGAAGTCTGTAAGTGTCTGCAAAAACCCCCAGTACCTTCCAGATGAACTTGGCCCCTCATCTCCCCTCTGCTTCCACCCTGCCCTGTTAATCCCACAACACCCTGTCATGTGATGACCGGAGACACTGAGGACAAAATGACTTTGTCATGCAAAGAGGAATACAACGGTCCCCTGGGCTTCCTCATCATAGGCTGGTGTGCAACTTTCAGCAAGGTGTTGGGTCTGCCACTCTAGAAATAAGATTCTTTTGGTCTGCCTGCTTATTTGCCTATTTACAAACAAGTAGGGAAAAAAAAGGTTGCCTTTTGCTTTCCAGTTGGTGCTTCATTCAACTGAGAGCTACCAGGTCTTTGTCTTCACTTGCCTATTCCCACTTGTAGTAGGAATGCTGCCCCATTCTTTGGGTCTAGAGTGATTTGATGATTCTGTGATTCTATGACATTGTTATTTTGGTAAAGCAAGTATCAAGTTTAAGAAAGTCAGGCAAGTGAAGTTGGTGCCTCAAGAGCAGTTTGACAGCATTTGACAGTGATTCTATCCTGTAGTAAGAGCTGAGACACCCACAAAACAATGGCTAAACCAAAAATTGTTCACTTGGGGCACAAAATAGAGAGATTTGCAAAAAATACGGAGTCTGTCTCCTGATGGACACCAGACTCCAGATGGAGGGATGTGTGTTTCTGAACCCGAGGAGGACAAGATGGCGGCAGCACGGTGCAGGTAACACCCCCTTTTCCTGGGGCCATAGTTTTGGCTGCGTGGTGGGATGAGCAGAGCAGAGAGCCGGGAGCGCGCTGAGCTGAGAGCCGGGTGCGCGCTGAGCAGAGATCCGGGAGCGCGCTGAGCTGAGAGCCGGGTGCGCGCTGAGCAGAGATCCGGGAGCGCGCTGAGCAGAGAGCCAGGTGCGCGCTGAGCAGAGATCCGGGAGCGCGCTGAGCAGAGAGCCGGGAGCGCGCTGAAGGCTTCTCTGCTCGGTGTGGGCCGCGCGCTCCCGCTGACCATCAGCCCACAGAGCCACCTCTCGGAGCGCCTGAAATGCCGCTTTTCATGTTCAAAGGGGACAGGAGATTTGAAGGTTTGGAGGCTGGTGCAGGGTATGAAGGTGCTTGTCTCTGATCTTCATATGCCTCAGTTCTTCCAGGAAAACCCAAGCTAATTGCTGTTTTAAAAGACTATTTAATTTTAAAACCTTCCCCCCCCCTCCCCATTACTAAGCCAGCGCGGCTTTCATCATGGAGAAGGTATGTGGAGAAAAAGTAAGGAAATGTGAAGCAGGCTCTCCCATGTACTAAAAATAGTGTGTTGGGGGGGACAGCCAAGGAAGTCACTTCACAGGAGATAGGGATTGAGTGGCTCCCACTCTACAGGGCTTTGCTGAGCCCAGCTAATTAATGTTTGTAAAGCACTTTGAAGATGAAAAGCACCAATTTATCACTAAGTTTAATTATTTGCATCGTGTTACTTAAGACTTTTGCTAGCTACCTTCAAACGCCACCAAAATCTTCCCTCTGAATGGCAAGTGGGCCAAGTTTTAGAGTTCCTTGAACTCTGTTCAAGTCAGAGTCTCAGAAGTTGGTGTGGGGGCCCTGGGATGGGAGCAGAGCTGTAGAGGCACCTTGAACTGGCGTCTTCTGAGCTGCACTGGGGGGGTGAGCTCAGCATACAAACTTTGGCTTTGACTTTATTGGGCTTGTGGTTTTCAGAGACATGTAAAGAAGGGTTCCTGTTGAGTTTCAAATTAATTCCAGCCCCCTTTGAATTGACAGGGTGTAATGAGGGCTCTTTTGCGCTGGCAGTTAAACCCAGTTTTGGATAGTGTCACTTTTACATTGCAAAATCATGTTTCTAACACATGCAATTAGCACCAGTGATAGATGGTGCCCATGTTAATTGGCAATCCTGTTAGCTAAGGCATGATAAAAACATGGGTACAAACTCAGATGGAGATGTACCAACAGGGAGAAACATGAGGAATGTAATTGCTTAAAAAGCTTTTTGGAAGAGAAAGCTTTAAACGAATAGGACCAGATCCACCGGGCAGCTCATCAGATGAGATAAATCAGAGTGATGCCACAGACTGCAAACTTTATTTTGAAACTGGCCAATATTGTTCATACTGATGCAGCCAATATTGTATCTTTTTTTTCAGCTGAAGTAGTTAAAAGATTCTTTATCACATTATTACACCTGTCTTTGCAAGTGAGGCATTTTACTTCTTCAAATAGCATCCCTAGGGGACATTTAATTCTGAATGATTTTCTCATTAAAAAGTATGGTTCTACTCACGAGAAGCAGAATGTCCTGGTAAAATAGGACATGACAGGGCCAGAGATTTATGGATTCCACACAAGGATTGAAATCTTGATTATGGACGAGAAGTGTCTGCAGAATTAATGATAACTTTGGGCTCTCCACACGTCTCAGTGGGATGTTGCTCATCATTTTCTGATGATTAAGAAGGAAAGTGATCCTTAGTGTTCAGGTAACTCTAATCAGAAAGACAGCATTAGCTCTAAGGCTGAAGCATCATCATCAGAGTAAGTCAGGGCTCTGAGTTGCTAACCCAAATCAAGCTCCAAACTAGTTCAGGAAACTCAGTTTGCTGCATCCTCTCTGCTCCTGATTTAGCTGCAGATGAGAACTCTGAAACATGGAGAGCATCTCTGAATCTCACACTTTCTCAGGAAAAAACGTTTTCTCACCAGCAACTGGCAGATGGAGTTTCCCTCTTCTTTTGGGAAGATATTTCAAGGACCTGACAGAGAAGTCTCCTTGTAACTAAGTTTGTGTACAGGAGAGAATATTTGTCCTTCTTCTTTAAGGAAGACCCAGACCCTCTTCTGCCACACCACAGAGTGTGCTCTTCGAGAACTGAGACTGGATCTTGTTTATCCCCTGTGTACAGAAGGCAGGTGGGGTCCCCTCCCAGCAGCAGGGCACGGCTGTGATGGGCAGGAGCCCCTGCACTGTCCATTTTGTTCCTCCCTTTCTCTGTGGTGTAGATTTCCATTACACATTCTGCCCTTGCTGCACACGCACCATTCCCATGGAAATCAATGGAAGTCCTGCGTGCAGGAGGAGGCACGGAAAGTGCAACAGAGATTTGCACCATGGATTAAGAGATTCTCAGTGCTGATCAAAGAAGAATTTTGTCCGAGGTTTGTAAAGTGCTTTTGAATCCTTCTTGATGAAAGGCTCTATAAAAATGTAAAGCTGCTGTTGTTGTTAATGTTCCCTTGGTACACAACAGGAGGAAAGATGCTGAAATTAGAGTCACATATATTAATATTGATTAAGAAACAAGAAAATTCTTCTAGAATTTGATCTGTCTTTCATTGTGTGCACTTGATCTTTTATTTTCAAACAAAGCATAACTATGTCCTGGAAAATCACAGCCCTGAACTCCACCAAACCACAACTACAGATTATATGTTATTATATACGATTCTGGAAATCTGTCTGGAATACACCATAAAGCAAGAATAAAAGAAAAACTGTAAGGACATTTGTATTTGTCAGCGCCTCCCCAGACAGAGCCCTGAGGATATGATATTCTTAGAATAAAGCTTTCATTTCACAGTGCATCAGTGGGAAAATTAACAAGCTCTCCTCGTACTGTTCCATAATTCATTTTCTTTGTTTTAGATATTGAGCTGATTTGGTACAGTAACTTAAACAGACAGAGGAGATTTTAAACACAGATTTGGTTGCTGACTAGTGTGGTTTGGTTAGTTTTGTTTTGCTTTTTTCATCCTCCAATATCCTGCAACCTGGCAGTGCTGGGTTAACAGTTGGACTCAATGATCTTAAAGGTCTCTTCCATCCAAAACAAATCTACAATTCTGTGATCAAGTGGAGTTGCAATTGAGACAGCTGACAAAATGAAATATATTCTCTGGGCACCTGTAGTGGGAAAACCATCCCTGTTCCCCACAGAAAACCTCAAAGACTTCCTTGCTGTGTCCAGTTCTCCATCTGTTCACAGTTGTTAGCACCTCCCAGTGTCAGGCTGCTGGGTTTCTAAGATGGGAATCTGCAACTGGGTGAAGCCAGCATTGCTTGTGCTGTGGGGAAATGTGTTCAGCTGGCAGTTCTCAAGAAGAAGCAATGCTCTCTGGTCCAGAGACATCTCTTTCCAGATGCCCGTCTACATTGTGACTGGCATCGTGGCAACACAAATAATAGTGGGAGCAGTACAGAGAGGAAAATATTCTTCCCTAGAATAAACTTTCTCCTCATCACAACCAGTAATAGCACTGTCTTGTTCTGGCTTTGGTAAAGAGCCTGGTTTGGCCCTCAGCTCCCATTGACTTCTGGAGCCAACGTTGTTCCATGCTTTGTAGGAGTGAATCTCTGTGGGAGCTCTGCCAAGGGAGGATGAGGATGCTCTGATGATATTAACTCCCTCGGATGTATGGCTGTGGTACTGCGTGTCCAGAGGGTCAACTACAACCATGGTGAGACCAGGTCCTGATGGGAAAATTGCTAAAAACAGTGGGCTCCAAAAGTTAAAGCAAGATCGAGAAGAGAATACTGTGATGTACTAGTTCAGTGAGCCTGCTTTGTGCCACAGTCACAGCCAGCCGTGAGCCAGCCCCAGCATGTCCTCTGATGTGTGTAAAATGTATTTTTAATTTCACTGGGCTGCTGCTCACTCTGATTTGAGAGGGTATTTGACAGGGTACCTGGGAGCGGCGAGTCTGCCTCCTCTGCACTTTTCATTGTTTTACTACCACCATTGTGTCACCTCTTGTTTTTCTCTTGTGTAAAACATAGTCAGAACTGCCGCAGTCCTTCCCCACGGCGACCTTTCCATGTCTCTGAACATCATCATCACCTCCTAGACCTCTACTTGGGCTGCTATTACTTTTTTGACAGTGCAAGAATGAGCAGACCTGAACAAGGGGTTTGAAGCTGGGCATGTCCCTTGCATTTACAAATGCCATTGCAGTGTTTCTAATTACAAAACCTTTATTGCAACCTCTGCTATGTGGACATGCCTCAAAGCCCCTCTGCTGTCTGTACTGGGAAAGCTCCATGCCCTACCAGCAACCTTATTTAGACAGGGTTATGGCACCTGGCAGCTATTTCTGAGCAGAGGAGATGACAGCACCACAAGGCACCCGTGAGCTGCTGCTGGGATCTCCCCTGTTAGGGAGGGGATCTTGCTCTGTGCTGGCTTTTCACTCAGGGCTTTGTGTTCACTCCACCAGATGGACATTGGCAGATGGCAACACCATTTTTCAGTTTAATTATTGAAAATGCTGCATGCAAATCCACCTTTGGCATTCAGCAGTAGGACAGGGTGTTTGTGGGCCCATCTTTGATATGGTGTTTGGTATTTCCTCCTTTGTAAGGCAGTAGAGATGATGCTGGTTTCATAGTCATTGAACGGTAGGGGTTGGAAGGGACCTCTAGAGATCCCAGAGTCCAAGCCCTCTGCCAAAAGCAAGATCACCCAGGACATGTCTCACAGGAATGCATGCAGATGGGTTTGCAGTATTTACACCTGCACCCTGGTCTGTCTGTGGGTCTCCCATGCAGGGGGGTGTGCACTGGGACTACCTGACAGACACTATCTAGCTTTAAACCAAAGGGAACATCCAAAGCCCTCACCTATGTTAATGGTCCCTTTGACTTCCTTCACCAAGGGACAGAAATCTGACTTTGCAAGAAAAGAATGAAACCACCTTTTAGTAGTAGAGGTTATTAAAAATGGTTGATGTTTAAAGCTGATTGAGGAGTTGGAAATGGTGACTTGTCACTGACTGAGGACTGGGGGTTGTCCATCTTGGTTCTTCAGTGGAACAGGAGGGACCACGTCTGGACTGTAGCACAGTACCAGCCTCTAGCAGGAAGGAAGGAGTTGTTTGCCATTGGTACTGGTGGTGACATTCTTTGATTTTCTCTGTGCTCTCTATCAAGTTGTGTTTTTTTGGAAGGATTTCTCTCATTTCCATCTAGTCACCAGCTACTAGCATTAGGTTTTTGGCAGTTCAGAAGTTGTTATGAGACATTCTTCTGCTTGACTTGAGGGTTTTGTGAGACTGTGGCTTGTCAGCAGAGCCCATAGAACATCAGTTCTCAAATTGTCCACGGGGTAATGACCCAATCCAAATCAAACCTTGATCTCACGTAGCCCCCAGCCTGCCAGCAGCAGGATCCTGCTCGACTGTGTGTCCCATTGCTTTGGGTGCTGGCCATGCCATGAGCAGCTGGGTCTTGGCACATGGGTCTGTGCAGAGCTTCCTCTGCACGGAAGGGCTCAGATCCTGAGGGTGAAGGACCAGCTGTCCAAAGGCACTTTGGGTTCAGGAGGGAGAAGGGATTGGGCCAGCGGGAGGGGAGAAGCATTTCAGAGCACCACATCCTGCTGATGGGTCAGCTGTCCAGTGAGGACACAGGATGCTTACATGCTACTGTGAGGGGTTAGAGCTGTGAAAGGAGCCTCAACAAAACAGCTTTTACAACAAGCAAAACACAAGTTAAACAGCAGAACCCAAGTTAACCTGTTGATTAGTTTAAAAGGAGAAGCATCAACAACAAGCACATTAATACAACTTAGTGAGCTAACAGCTACCTCGAGCTGCCCTGATTGGAGACAATTGGCAGAGCCTGGGATGTAAGAAATCGCTTCCTGCAGCAATTTCATTTTATTAAAAAAACATTTAGAGCATTTAGAAGATTTTCATTTCTCAAGGATCTTATTTTTAACTCTGTGCTCTCCTTAAAGACACCAGTCAGCCTGGCTGAAAGCGTGGCCACAGCCAGGAGGAATTGGATCAGAACACAGATGTTTGCCATCTCAGTGTGTCATCCAGATGAGGGTACTGACATTTATTTGAAGCATGACATTTCAGATGGATGGCCACTCAGCAAACTCTTGGCTTCCCAGCCTGGGCTCAGCCAGAGCAATTCAAATGCCTAGGTAGGAAAGCACAGTCCTTCACAAATGCAGCTCTGTAAATGTAGCTTGTTTCCAGCAGAATTGGAAATAGTTCAGTCTCCAGGATCCACAGCAATCCAAATATCACTAGAATAAAAGCCAAAACCACCTTAAACAAAGGCCTGGTCTGCCTTCCCTGGTGGGGACTCTCCTTGGTGGTTGGGAGTTGGCTTTTTTCTTTCTTTGTTTCATAATAAACTATTCAAACAAAAGGATTAAAACCAGGGTGTGTTTCTGAAATACCTGAAATGAATGGTTAGGTCTGTTTTGTTTTCACATGTGGAAAAAAAAAAAAGAAAAAGAAAAAAAAAGTGATTTGGGTCAAAATTTGGGTTGAATGTTTTGCTGAACTAAAAATAGAACGTTTTCATGGTAGCAACAGCAGGCTCCATTTATTTTGATTTAAGTAGCCTTCTAACCTAAGCATGAGCTTGAAACAAACAAACAAAACTATCCATTTTTGTGTCAATATGGAGGAAATAATGAAGTTTTTTTCTCATTTTCCCCCTTGTTTCAGAGAGGGAGGAACTGAAACACTGACACATGACATGGTCCCTCAAATGTTTTTGCCCAAGCTTCAGCTTTTTGTTCTCATGGAATAAAGTGAAGAGAAACATTCACCCAGGTCTGACCTTGATACTTCAGCAGAGAACTGGGGCCTATCCTCCCTCTTCCCTACACTGATTGTATCCTGTGGGTTTTCTCTCCAAGAAACAAGCCTTGGCTTGTGATGGTGGCAGGAGATGAGGTGTGAAATGCTCTGGCACACAGCACTGGGTAGCACTGGAACAGCATCACCAGGTCACTCTTCTAGGGTGCATGTTTTTCTTAAGAAAACCTAATTTTTTCAAGTCAAAGATGACATTTTCTTGGTATAAAATTTTGTTATAAATTTAAAAAAATGATTTGTAATCTATTAGGAGAGACAATTCTTAGCCAGCCTGTTGTAGCCCTAGCAGCCTCTCCTACCTCTCAGATCAGTGTCATATAGAGGGGGAGCTCTGTGGAGAAGGGAATGAGGAGTCTGGTAACTCGTTTATTTTAATGGCAACTGCTCCTGTCTTTGCAATCATAACTGGTCTGCTTTTGCAATGTGTGTGCCCAATTATACCTTGCAAGAAGCCGTGTATCTCGTAAAGAATTTAGTTCATTTTCAATATTTTCCAAAGTCCTGCAAATGAACAATGCACTTTCTACAAGTCTTTCATCAAGGAGTTAATAACCAGATGAAGGTTCTCTTTTCATCAGTTCCTAAGTGATGCTCCGTTTGATTGAAGAAGATCAAAAATGATGATCAGAAAATAAAAGGAAGGTTTTAAAGGAGCTTTTGTACAATATCTTAACTGTCTCATTCCTGTTCTTTCAGAAGTATCACTGGGTTTCTTTCAGGCTTGGGGAAAAAAAAAAAAAAAAGTCTGAAATTCTTGTGAATTGCCAGTATTTGCTTTTCTCTTTTAGAAACCCTTGTATTCATACCTCAGACAGGTAGTGCCAGGTGGTGCTGCCAAAGCAGCACCAGTCTTAGCCAGGCTGTTTGATTCTGATACTGGCTTTTGTGGTGTTTGTCATCCTAATCCTACAGCCTACCCTTGGCAGCCTACACTGTTCTGTCCACAGCCACCCTGTCCCATCTCTGTCATCTCTGTTACCACAGCATGCTGGCTGAAAGGTCTGAGGAGGGGAGGCACCATTTATTCAGTCCCCCAAACTCCTGTAGCCCTGAACACAAGAGTCCTCCAGGGCTGAGATCTCCTTGGTGTCATGATAAGCATTCTGGCAGTGGGAGCACCAAAGTGTTGAGCCCTGTTCCATGGGGCTATGCTGCTTCTGTGTTCATTCTTTATGGTGGTCAGGACACTTGTTGTCCTGATGCATCTAGTTTTACCTGAAATTTTTTCTTTTCTTCAAAGGCTGTGTCTTGACATCCCTATGTATGTATACATGCAGTGTCTAAATGTTGGTCCCCTGTCCCTTGGCAGGGTTTGCTTTGGAGTGTATCATCAACACATGGCTGTTAGTAATGAATGTGTGATGCAGGCTGCTGAAGTTCACTGTCACCTAAACATCCAAATTATATTTTCTTGCAGAGAGGGAAACTGAGGCACAGCAGAGCCAAAGACAAGTTACTAGCCTGAGCCAGCCCATCGTGCAGCTGGCATCGTTCCCCTGAGGTGAGTGCTTGCACTGAAGTCTGGTTTCAATCCAGGAGCACTTTGGGTTTCCAGAACTCAGTATTTTATAGCTTCTGATCATCCTTCAGGCTGAAGCCTGCAGAGAATTAGCAAATGCTGTGTTTCATTTTGAACAGAGTTTAATGAAGCTCCAGTCTTCAGGAGAGGTGCTGTATTTTGGGGCAAGCACATTTTACTGCAGGTGCTTTGCACAATCTTTGCCAGGGTTAAATGTGATGGGAAGGGGATAACTAAATATGAATTGATACTACCATACTTTTACACTTCTGAGGACCAGTCACCTTAAGATCTGATTCTTAAAGTCAGTTCTCCTTTCAGCAGGATGTATAAATAAATCAGCAGAAGAGCCAGCTAATGACTCACTGTTGCAAATTAAATGGAATTTGTTATGAATATGGTTCATTGAAACTTTGCTAACAAATCAATTTGTTTCAATCACAATGAATCCACTAATAATATTTAGCATTTATATGGTGCTTTCAATAGCTCATGAAACTTTCCAAGCACTAATTGTGTGCATTTCACAATAATATTATGAGCTGCTGAGCTGGGCTGTCTCTCCCTTACAGATGAGGGTGCTGATGCCCAAAGAGCTTAAGGAAGCATTTCAGCCTCTGGAAAGTGTTGGCATTTCTCTGATCCCCCTCTTCCAGTCCCTGTCCTCAGACACGGTGCACAGTGGTGCCTCAGAGCTGTGAGGTCTGCACTGGAGAGGGTTTGGTCTGTCATGGCAGAGCCAGCATTTAAATATCTCAGCCTGTTGCCAAGCTTGACGCTCGCTGTGATGCCTTCCCAACAGGATCCTTCTCTCTGCCTTGCCCTCATTCAAAGGCTGAGCTCTAGAAACCCTGTGGCTGCACCCAGGGACTGTTCCCCTTGCTTCATCCCAAGGACAAGTCCTGCTCTGGCCCCACTTTGAGGATCAGTTCCTATCTTCCTGTGGCAGCCCACAGCTGGCCAGCTGCTGTGAAGTTCAGCTGAAGCCACACATGAAACGGATCCTACAGAAAAAGGCAGCATTGCACACAGAAGCAGTTTAGAGTAAGGGCTTATCTTTCAGGGAGTCTTTGCCTAAAAGATGGAGGTGTGATGCCTGAGGCTCCTTCTGCAAGCACCCAAGGACCAAGACTCACACAGAAGTCTTGATCACAAAAATCACAGACTGGTTTGGGTGTGAAGGAACCTTTCAAGGTCATCTCATCCAACCCCTTGCAGGGAGCAGGGACACCTGCAACTTGAGCGGGTTGCTCAGGTAACTGGCTTTTCTTCCTTGCTCTGTATCTGCCATTTTGAACCACAGATGCTCAGCAATGCTGGCTGCCCTTTGTCTTTTGCCTTCTCACTTCCATCCTCCAAGCTGAGCACAGCTTTGCTTGGAGTAGAAAATAAATATTTAGCTCCCTGCTTATGGAAAAACACGGAACCAGTGTCTGGTGCTCCCTGCTGAGGACCTTCTCACTACAAGCTTCACAGGCAAATAAGTCACCTTGGTGCCAATTTTTGTCCCTGTTTCCTGATGCAATGCATAAATAGTATTGCTGTTCCTTATCAGCTCATAGCGCTCGCTTAATGGCCTCTCTGCTGCTTCAGCAGGGAATTAGCTAGAACAGCAGCACAGTGATAAAGTCAGGAGAATAAGCATCCATCAATGGGTCAATTAGTAATGTTAGGAAAGAAGCTCTGAAGTAGCTTCAGCAGTAATACATTAGTTCTTGTGCACATGTCCAGTACTGGTGCTTGGCAAGCATGAAATGAGGGAAAGAGCAAATTATGAGGGATATGTTGGGTAGACATCTCTCATGAGCAGCTTATCCCTCTAAACTCTTTAGATTATATCTGCAGTCACTTTTTATGAAGGTGGGTTTGAAGCTAACCCTCAGTTCTCATCAACCATGGACAAAGCTTGGCTTATTGGCACCAAATAAGTGGACTTTTGAGATCAAATGCCCACCCTAAGACACTTCTCACACACTCACCAAAGAGAAATAAGACTCCTCTGGAACCCCTTGCAGCAGGGAGAGGCTTCCTTGGCACTGGGACTTTGCAGGGCCATGGCAATGGAGCCAGAGACAGCCCTTGGCAGAGCTGCTGAGAGCCCATCAGCTCCCAGCATGCTGCAAACTGGCCTAGTTTCAAAGCCCATGAAACAACATCAGCTCCCATTTCATGTGAATCCAGTTAGAGAGCCCTAAATCTGCTTCAGTGGTGTTTTATAGTCGCTGCTGATTTCTCTTACATGGAAACTTCCTCACTGTGTTACAAGGGATTTGAGTGACAGTTTTATTCCCAAGGTACACGTGACAGCACACGCTCCATCAGTCGCTGTCGTGACTCTGGAAGGCAAGTGAATGGTTGCCCAAGAGCAGTGATGTTGTCTGGAAGTGCACTGCCCACCCCCAGCCTTGCTGCAAGAGTGATGGAAGAAGGGAGAGTGAGAGGCACAGCCTGTATCTGTCAGCTATGAAGAGGAGGAGATCAGTGACATAGTTCAGGTAAGAATATAGAATTATAGAACTGTAGAATCATTTTGGTTGGAAAAGACTTTTAAGCTCATTGAGTTCAACTGTTAACCCAGCACTGCCAGGGCACCACTAACCCATGTCCCCCAGCACCACAGCTCCACAGCTCTGAAACCCCTCCAGGGTTGGGGACTCCACCCCTGCCCTGGGAAGCCTGGGCCAGGCCTTGACAACCCTTTCAGGGAAGAAATGAAACTGGAAAAAGTCAGCAGTCACTTTGTCACCACAGAGGTGCAGATGAGCAGGGAGCTTCTTAGACTTTCTCCAGCACCAAAACCATGACAATTGCCCCATTGCTCATCAGTTATTTTCCTAAACACTGTTTATTAATTTTTTAAGTCAGAACTCCCTACACTCCGAGACCTCTTAAGTATTATAAATGACCTGAAATTTAATTGCTAATCCAGTAGACTGTAAGAATAAAATCAGGAGTTTAATTTCCAAGCTACCCCATTATTATTATATATTGCCCAAAAGCATCATTAACGTGGCATCAAGACTGACACAGCAGTGCCTTGTACCCTCCCAAAATGTCAAATGCACTTGCATTTAAATGGCTGAAAACCATTAAATAAAGAGTTAGGTAAAATTACCATGTGCTCTGGAAGCAAGAAGGGTCCATACTGTTGTAAACTGGCACAGCTCCAGTGACCATCAGAGAGTTACTCCAGCTGAGGAGCTGATGTCTGGTTTTCCATTGCTGGGCATCTGTATGTGATGCAAAATACCTAAACCACTCTAGTCTCTAAATGCCTAGAACTGTTAAAATCAAGTGAATGGAGCTGTTGGTTAGATCATAGTGACAATTACATAGAGAGAGTAAAGTATACAGAGTGCTTTGGGATCAGGTCCTTGTCAGCAGCAGTGAAAACGAGCACACAAAAATGTGGAGTGCTCCTATAAATAGCTTCAGAAGGAAGCACCGTATCCGTGCCGAGGCATCAACCTTGGAAATAGTTATGAACTGTCAATATTACCTCTAAAGATGCAAGATGCACCAAAGATTTGAGTCAAGCCTCGTAAGTCAGCTAGAAAAAACCAAACAGGAATCTAATCTGGGTAGGTCTGGGCAGCCCCTTTGCCAGTGGAGTGTGTTCTGTAGATCACTGCCAGCTGCAAAAGGAAAATAAAACAGGCAATTATTGCAGAGGGCTTCAAATAACTGTATTTATTCAGTCCTTCTGGTCACACAGGCAAAAATTTGACAGTGATGTCTACTTTGGTGAGTTATTTGAGCTCCCAAATAGTCCTCTCAGGAGCTCGATATGTTCATCAAAGACCTGCTAATTCCCACATGCTCAAAAATACCTTAGTCTTATGTGGTATTTTAATTAATTTTCTTCCTATAACTGGAGGTGGTTTGCTGCAATGCAATGCTTGACTTTGTTTCCTAACAAAGCAAAGAGGAAATGCTGGGGAAGTTGTATTTTCTGCCTTGTTTTGTCTGTGTGCATTCATTTTTTACTGCAAAGCTTCCTGCTATGGCTTCAAAGCTGCTCTTCGAGTGGCAGGTTTTGGCCCTATCACTATTTTCCCCTCTGTCTCTGCTGAGAACAGCACTTTGGAGCTGAGGGCTGGGTCTGGCCAGAGGTTGTGAGGATGAAAACAGGTTAGGAGGAGTCCTGGGGACTCTGAGGAGATTGGTTCATGTGGCTCTTGTAGCTTGCTCTGGAACAAGCTGGCCAGCTCCTAGCTATCTGTGCTGAAGAAGGTGTCCTGTCTCATTCTTCAGCTTCTCTCTTTTTTTTTTTTTTTTCTCATTTAAATCATTATATTCATTAATTTCCTTTTAGTGTGTCTTTAATCTTTATTTGAAACACCGGTTGTTTGGGGTTTTTCCCTAACTCCTCACTTCATAGTCCTCCCAAGTCAGGAGTAGTCAAAATCAGATTAATTCCTGAAGGTCAGATGGGCGTTTGGGGACCAACAGTTTGTGATGTAAATGGAGGGCCCTGAGAGCAGCTTCCATGCTCCAGCCCCCCCTGCAGTTGGCACTAATCAACAAACATCTAATCAGTGGGAACAGTAGCACATTCATGGGCAAGAGATATTATCTTGGCATATAAATAATGAAAACCTCTAAAGCACTCCCAGATGTTGGAAACAAGATTCCTTCTGGGCATGTGAAGAATTTGCTTAGGGGAAAACAGAGCAGCCACACAAAAAAAGAGAGAGCTGTTTCGGTCCAATGAAGTTCTGTTTATGAGAAAGTACTACTAAAAAAAGAAAAGCAAAACCAGTATGGCTCAAATGAGCCCAGACAGACCCCTCGGCTGCCCAGTACCCATAAAGCAGACAATTGGTTTTATCTGGGCTAGCTGAGTAATATTGCTGCTCACTTGTCTTCCAGACAAAAGATGCCCTGCTTTCCTGCTATTGCCAAATATCCAGTTTACAATCAGGTTTTCAATATGTCCTGGAATCTCATCTTTCCTGCAAAAAATGGGCTTTTTGATCTCTTATAATGACAACTTACTCCTTGAGATAAGGCTCAAAAAAAAAACAACCAAAAAACAGAAGAGAGAAGGAACAATTAACAATTAATTATTTCTCATGAGAAAATGCTTTAATTCACAGTCCAAAGAAGTAAGATTTTTAGCTCTACTAGTTAATGCTCAAATTAAAAGCAAAATTTACAGAGTTATGGGAAGTTTTCTTGGCCTTTTGGCAATCAGGATACAATTGGTTTACACAGCGTAGTCTTGCTTGAACTCTTTATTCTTGCTGAGGACATAGTCTTGCTGGTCCATTACAGCTACTCACCTGAGTATATTACTCCCAGGAGTAATATACTCAGTTTATGAGCAGACTGACAAGTGACCTTCGCTAACACAATCCTCATGATACCAGCCAAGTAGTTTTAACAGAGCTTATTTACTCTGAAAGTGGAGAAAATGTTACTGGTGCAAACCCACCTCGAGTTAACAGTGAGAAAAAAATCCCTATTGTTTAACCTTGCTGTACAACATAAAAACACCCCACCGTGGATGTCTTTCCTGAGTAGAGCTTCCCTCAAAGATCATTATTTCACCAATATCTGCTCAATATCATCTGCCAGGATGGGGACAATCCTCAAGGGCTGAGATTTTAAAAGCTTTAAAAGCCTCCTCTTTTAGAAAGCACCAAAATCTTCAGGAATATAGTGTCTGGGATTTGCTCAAGCACAAACTTTCTCTACACCATCATGTTGATAGATGGCATGGAGTAGATGTTGATTTTTTTCAGTCTTTTTCCATACTGGAGGACAAGGAGACAACAAATCAAAAGGCAGTTGCCTTTTTTTTCTCCAAGAGTCATAGAGGAAGGGTTCACCTGCCAGGTGAAATAGCAGAACTGTGATAGAAAACCAGTGAAGTTGGGCTTGGACTGGCAAAGGGAAACACCTGACAGGACAGGGATTAGACCCCTGATGGATACCAGCTCTCCAGGCATGGTTACCATAAATGAGCTTATTTCTGGTGCCACATTTGGAGTCTTAGCAGTTTTGGGAGGCTCTTGCACTTTCAGTAGTTGAGGTGTTAAAGGGTACCCCCTCAGGGAGGGACTGTGACCAGCCCTGTAGGGATGTGTGCATGTAATTCATGCCTTCTGGAAATTTCTGTGACTCCAGTAAGGAAAAACTTACGGTTTTGAAAGACTTGGTTGGATGAGGGCTGGATTTGTCATGACAGCTCCATTTTGTCACCTCTTAACATCAACCTCTCATACATTTTACAGTAACTAAGGAGTAATTAAGTGCTACCAAATCCTTGCTTTCTCCCAAGCAGCAGATACTACTGTAGCAAAAATAATACTTGTCTATCAGATATAAATAAATCCCAAGCATTCTTCTGAACATTCAAGCCACTGTGAACAGATGGTTACAGCACAAGACTTAGTTCTGTAGTAACCTCTGACAGCACCTTCCTGCAGGGTTTCAGGCAGGTTCCTTAAACCTCTCTGTCCTTGTTTTTTGACTTTCATAGTCAGAATACTTGTCTCACAGCGAAGGTATGTGCTCCAAACAGGACTTGAAAAGCGCCAGGAGGCTCTCTGAAGGAGCATAATTGTAAATTAATGAGTGTATTGTCAGCACCTCCTCCAAAATTCTCTGGATCTTAGTCAAGCTTTACATACCCCATGGCAGGAGGCTCAGTGGACATTGCCCCATGGAAGCAATGACTATCACCAGTCCACTGTGCCAATTACCTGGCATGCAGGAGAATAAACACTGGGAAATGGTGTGAGAATAAACACTGGGAAATGGTGTAACGCTGGGGAATGTGTCACAAGCTCGTTCCTTTTGCTGGAATAATCTGTAGGTGGCAAGAGGACCTCAGAAATGGTTCAAAGCCACTCAGGCACAAGACTTGGTATTGTGGTTTGTGTTTTTCCCAGCCTGAACTCTCATGACCTAAAGTGCAGAGGACAGCCTCTGAGAGCAGCGCATGGGGTGCCTGGCCGTGAGGGCACGCACAGCAGATGTGACAGGGTTAGATGTTGCCTCCATCATGTGCTTCAGCCTCCATCAGCACATCCAGGGCACTGCTCTGGCATCTGGGTGCAGAGCCAAGCCATGTCCCAGCCTGAGCTCTGGGGCTCCCCTTGAAGAAACACAGGCATGGGCTGGGGCAGGAGACTTGCCAAAGGGCTTTCATCCTGGGATCAGGACCCCCTGCCCAGCCTGGCAAGCTCAGTTCCCTGTCTAGTGCTGAAACAATGGCACTTCTCTACCACACAGGAAAAAAAAAAAAAAAAAAAAAAAGAAACAAAACAAAATAAAACCCCCAACAGATTGATTTAGCTCTATCAGCCATCGATTTATTCACTAGAGAAACTGCTCTAAGCCATATTTCAAATAAACTTTTGGCTTTAATAGGAGTATGTCATTGTCCAGCTACACTAGAAGTCCTTTTCCCAGACCTGAGATGCACAGACATTTTGTACAGCTGGGGACATGTTATGGATCTGAATTGAAAAGACACCAGAACTGTGGTTCTGCTTGTCATTTTGACATAAAAATGGGGCATTTGGAAGGAATTTTGTCTGAAGAGTCTGTTCAGTCTATCTCTGCCCCCCACCCGGCACATTGTGTTTGGAAGGAGAAGATATGGGTGAAACCATTTCAGGAAAAAGCCCTGACTTTTGTGTACTTCCATTTCTTTTATATTGCTGGATAATTTAATGTGATGCATGGGAAAAAAAAAAAAAAATCCAGTGTTTTATCAGCTCTGTGTTCAAGCAGGTGGTGCTGTGTTTTGTGTAAAGGACAGTGCTTAATTTAAGATTTCTACCATAGCAGCAATTCTAAATGACAGCGTTTGTGTTAAAAGAGCTGCTCTTCCCAGCAGCGCTGTTATAAAAATCCTGAAACAGTAGTGATATTATTATAGATCTGCTCCAGCAACAAAAGTGCCACTGTAAGAAAATCTCTGATTGAGAAGGCTCCTCGCCTCTCCCTGGTGAGAAACGCGCCCGCGCTTTCAGCGCCACAGGGTGTGAGAGCCTAGCAGGGCAAGGGTGGCCAGATGGGCTGGGGAGACACAGCTGATGGGGCAGAGCTGGCAGCTCTGAGCTTTCCAAAAGCCCTTGGGGTGGGGGTAAGGGCAGGAGGGGCAGCCTCTGCTTCCCCCTGGGCAGGTCCCCTTTGCTCGGGGCAGGAGTTTAATTGGGTGCTTGTGTGAATCAGGGGGAGCACAAACGTGCAATTAGCCTGTGCCCGGAGCCGAGGGCTTTCCATGGCCAGTGATTCAGCAGCCAGGAGTGGAGTGGCTTCACCCTTCTCCCTGTGCACCCCCCACCACACCGGCCCCAGGGTCAGGGATGGGGCTGACATTAGCCTCTCTTCAGTGTGATGGCTTCAGGTGTCCTCTACCCACATGCTGGGTGGGTTTGGGTTTCAGGAAACCCCTAATGGAAATGACCGACCCCGGGCCCATTGCATCAATATGAACATGTTCAGTGTGATCAGAAGCACCTACAAGAGTCATTTCCAGTTCCCTGGGTTTTGTGGTAGGACTTAGAGTGGGTCGTACCAACCTGACCATAGAGTCCAAGCACACATTCTGGGTGAGGGGATGGGAAAGGCATTTTGTGCCAGAGTTCCTTCATCCTTTCTCCTCGTACTGCTTCTAAGTGATTTTTTAATTACACTGATGTTTTTGTCTTCCCAACATCATCTCAGAGGTCACCTCACTCTCCAATTACTGCTTCTGTAAGGAAGTGCTTCTTGACACTGCCCTCAATTTCTTTTTACTTTATTTCCATTTGTGCTTATCTGTGATGGAATGAAAGTATAAACCATGTCTGAAATTAGCCATTAGGATTTTTACATACTTCAATTAGTATTCTTTTAAGAAAACCTATTTCTATCTCTTTTAGGTGTTTTGTTGTTTAGGTTTTTTTTAATTATGGTCAATATATAACCAGTTCTTTTTACCCTCTTAAACTTCATGTCTTAATTTTCAAACCAACCTTCCCAAATCTTTTCTGAATCTTTCTGGTCCCATAATGATCTCCTTATAATATGGTAACAGAGAATTAATGAGTAATTTATTTAATCTTCCTCTGACAATGTTTTGAGCACCAGGCTGTATGGGAAACTGTCTTTCTTTTGAATTAAATACTGCTGTGGCCTCCCTGAGATCTGCTGTGGCTGAGAGCTAAGTTTAGCTACACGCTGTGGGGTGGGGAGGAGAAAATTTGACCACTGAGCAACCAGACTCAGAAGCTCAGGACACCACAAGTCACTCTGCTCTTACCCATCACCTCACTCGGTGTTTGCTCAGCACTGAGGGGGACTTCATGGGGGAAGGCATTCAAATAAACTTAGTAGAACTTATCCCTGTGGATTTTTCATACCTGCACTATTCTGGAAATTTTATGTCCTGTATTCCCTGGCGACTCCAGAGCTCACATGGGAAGGAAGCTCTAAAGGAGCTGAGAGTCAGGGGAGGGTGCAGAAGTGGTTGCCATGCATAGATTTGGTTGGAAGGAAATTGATGAGAGGATGGGGAGGAAGAAGGGCTCTTCATCCCATCTCAGGCCACCTGGGGTTATTTCCAGAAGGACAGTCCCTCAGTTAATTCATCAAATGGCATCACAATGAGTTCTCTTACCCTCCTGCTGACTCCTGTGGTGTGGAGCAGGTTAGACTTGCTTCAGCACAGGGACAAGGAGGGGGAATTGACCAACCATAATTACAAGTGAGTGTCAGCTCACACCAAGGCTTCATGTTATTAGTTTAAATGAAGATACTTTCCACAGCCAGTGAGCCCCGTGTGGCATAGCACAAGCCATTGCACACAGTTAGCTCCCAGAAAAACCTGTGGTGTGCCAAAGGAAACATCAGGCAGGAAAACACCAGACTCTGTGCTTTCCCTTGATAGGAAGAGGTGCATCCTGTGAGCTGGGCTGGCTTTCTGCTGCCCCAGAAATCCCAGACTCCGGGAAACTGGGAGGTGCCTGGTGTCTGGAGTGGCCTGGCTGTCCAGCAAGGCCGTACGCAGCCTGGGCCCACCCCCAGAACTCAGCTCCTTGCTGAAATACTGAAATCACAGCCTTCTTATTACAAACCACTCGGGTCCTTCCCAGTTCAACAGTCAACTTCAGCTGCAGCCAGTGTGGCTTCTTCAAGGGCAGGTCATCCATCTTAGTGTCATTTCTGATTCACATTTGTCTAAGCTGCTCACAAGCCCCTTCCATGTTGAGGACTGCACCACCCGCCCAGACAGTCTCCTCCAGCACCTGCAGCAGCCCTGCTAGCACAAAATGCTTTCTAATATCTGTCCTAAACTGTCCTTGATGCAATTTAAACCCATTTCTTCTTGTTCTACCTGAAAAAGCAGTGGAGTACAGTGGATTTTTCCAGCTTTCCCTCAAAAGTCATGTTTTCAAGGCCTTTGATTATTGACTATCCTTTTTCTCCCTTTTTTTCACATCTTCGTTGAAGCCCAGTGCTCAAACCTGGACATGCCATGCCTTTGGGACTAAGGGGAAATTAAACTTTGATTTATTTTGTTAAATCTAATTTATTACCCATGTTTTTGATTTGGGAAAAAATCACATTTCTTTAAAACCTTGGGCTGGATAGTGATCCTATGGATTCCCTGTTCAGCTAAAGGTCAGCTCCAAGGGTACTGGTGGATTGAGTCCCCAGTGGGAACAGTATTTCCAGCTCTGCACCAGGCTCTTAGGTGCACATTCGTACACTTCCTAAAAATCCTGATCTTAGAAGGAGAAATTTATCCTCCAGCTCTAGGACTGTTACTGCCAATTTCTTTGCCTCTGCATGAAGGTGTATCTGACCCAGCATATTTCAAGAAAACTTCCCAATGTGAATATCAAATGGGGCTCCTGTCCAGTCTCATTGTACAGACAATAAGATCAGTGTTAAGCTACCTAGATGAACTACATTGCAGGTGACACGAAGCAAATACCTTGCCATTTATATATCAGGAAGGGTATAACTGAGGATCTTTTCCCCAGCAAGGCCATTAAGTCCATCATGATTTCCACAAAAAAAAAAAAAAAAAAAAAAAAAAAAAGGAAAAACAAAAAAATAAAAAAAAAAATTTAAAAAAATTTCAAGGGGGGGAAAAAGAAAAATTAAACAAGGATTTATATCTTTTT
>JAOEGS010022118.1:19075-31517 GCA_025447755.1 Corythornis vintsioides | reverse complement strand
GAAAAAAAAATACGACATGATTAAATATCTAAAAGGGGAAAATTAGAGGTTTTTCCCCAAAAAACGGATAAAAAAAAAAAAAATTTAAAAAAAAAAAAAAAAAAAAAAAAAAAAAAAAAGTGAAAACCAAACAGTGAAGACAAGAATTGCAAATAATTTCCATGGTGAGTACAAATGAGATGTATCCAGGATTTATGTCCTTTTGCTGTTTCACATGCCGGTGCAAACTAGGGACACAGAGTACAGCAGAGACTGAGGGCATTGGAAGAGCTGCTTTAGAGCAGAGGATGGTTTATGGGGACTGGAGCCCTGCATGAGTGTGCTACTAGACTGTTAAATTATCCCCAAAACTAGTTAGAGCAAGGTGACCTGGGCAGGTCACCACGATCAATATCAAGAACTTGTGGCAAAGCTGTGTGTGTAGAACAGCTTCCACATAAACCAAATCCTTCCCGTGGTGCCCATGTATCTCAGATGTCCTTCATTCTAAATTGCCACTCTGAAGAACAAAAGGCAGCAGCATTTCTGTGGGTAGTGAATATTTTTCTGCTCCCTGCTTGCAAATACAACAGGCCACCATTTTTTGCTGAGTGAGCTGTTTCCCTTACAGAGCCAAGTCTCCTTGTTTTCATTGGCAGGACCATCTTGAAGATTTGAGGAGCCACAAAGAGCAAATCAGGCTTTAGACTGTAACACAAAAGTTAAAGAGACACACCTAAGGAGCTCTGCTGAAATCTGCTCTGGCTTATGTTAGATTACTTTACCATACCCAGAAAAAGTAAGCACAGCTCTTGGCCCCTCACCCCAGCCCCTGGGCAAGCCCATGCAGCCTGGGGGGCAGCCCTGGAGCTCCAGCTAAGACAGGAAAAATTCAGGGTCTCACACAGCATTGTCAGGGCAGTAGATGGGGCAGCCCTGCTCTGTGCCCTCCCAACAGCAGCAGCAGCTGATGGCCTCATTTCCTGGGCAGGCAGAGGGCTCTGGGCTTGGCTGGAGTGGTGCAAACCCCCATGCTGGTGCAGAAGTTGGGACCACAGGTCCTGGGGTGGTATTGAGGGCTCGGGAAGCTAGCAGGGAGGTAACAGAGGCACCTGCAAAATGGATCGTGTGATGTGCCACAGATATGTCCCTGCCAGCACTTCCCTGCTTTCTTGCAGGCACCCCACGTGGTCTGATGGATTTGCTTCTTGGCCTATTTCAGACCCAGCTCAGGGGGGGATTATAAAAATTTCCAGAAGCGTCCCAATTCACAGAGAATTTTTGATGGGCTGGAACTTACTGCTGCTGAAACCACAGCAGCCTGTAATTGCAGATATAAATTCACGTGCTGAGGACCCTCAGGTTCTTGTGTCCTGGAAGAGACCTGTTTCCCAGAGTTCTGAGGGGCCCTGCTGCAGCTTGCTGATCCAGAGACTTCAGGCATCCTAAAAAACTTGTGGATCTTTTAGCTGCAGTGTTGATTTTCCTGAGGAGGCATCTACAAGGAGCAGAGTTTTCTCTAGACTTTACACCCACCATCCAGGCACTGCCTTCTTTTCTGGAATGCTTCTTTTTAGAATGACACCTTCAGATGTTTTAGGAGCATTGTCATAGTTCTCTTATCACCTTCCTCGGCAGAGGGAAATCACTTGTAAACATTTCCAGCTTCACTCCCCTTTGCTTAGATGAACCAAGTGACCAGCACACGTCACTGCTCTCAATGATAAGCTTCACCACTGTTCAGGGCAGAGTGAAACACCCTTCCAGGAGGGAGTTATCAGCCTGAAAGCCTGGCAGTGTGTGATACACTTTCTTTGTCTCGCTGTAATTCTGGCTCGATGTGAGTCACTTTCTTGCACTGAGTCACCTATAAGTGGTGAAGAGTCCTACCAAAAAATATATATATCTCTTACTTAACACTGGAAGCTATGGCATTGACTGTCCAGATTTTGTCCCCAGCCTCACATGTCCTGGGTATTCCCAGATTTTTTGAAAGGGAAGTGGGACACATGTTAATCTTGCTGAAGTTGGTGCTTATCCTGCTGCTCAGCTCCTAGTGTCATTCATTACCCTTTTCCTTACGTTTCCAAAAAAGACAACTGAACAATATCAGCTATGCCTCATGACTCTTGTGTTTCCTGAGCACAGGTACCCCATATCTCCTTCCAGAAGACCCAGTTCCTCAAGTGGGGAGATCTCCCCATTCATTCAGTATCCCAGCCTCACTCCTACAAGACCTCTGTGAATATCTCTCTCTCTCCCCACCCTCACCTGAGACTTCCAATGGCAACTGTGGGTGCCAAGCCCAGTCAGGGTCAGCCCCATCCCACAGAGCCCAAGACAAAGTCCATGATTTCCACCATGTCCCAGTGACAGCCACAGCCTGCAGCAGTCTGGGGACCAGCATCAACCTGGTGAAGATGGCTACGAAGATTATCTCCCATCTGGCACAGATGCACGTGTGGGAGATTAAACATGTATAAGCCAACAGCAGCAACAACAAACATTTCCATAATAGCTCTCTTCCTTTTGTTTTTGAAGGAAAATGCATTGACCATCTAATTTGGATTCATAGAGGAAACCTATTAATGAAAGGCTTCAAAGAACTGTCTCAGAACTTTTAATCAGTAGTTGCATTTTAGCATGGATTAAAACAAAAAGCAGAGGGGGCTGGGTGGTGGGCTTTGTTGTTGTTGTTGTTGTTGTGTTTTGTAGTTTTTGTTTAAAGCAGCAGCCTATTTGAAAGCTGGCTGGGTGAGGGAGCCCAGCGGGGAGCCTCTTCTCACCCACCTGGAGAAGAGGCCCCCTGAATGCTTGTTTTCATTAGCATGGGCCTCTTTGGCTCTTCAAAACCCTTTCCACCCGTTGCCAAGGCAACCTGGAGCCGTATTGCGGCACACGGGTGTTACGCATCAACTGGTGTGGTGCACTTAACTGAAATAAATAAGCAAATAAACATGGAAAATGGCCACGGGCCAAATAAGGGCACTGTCTTTTATCATGGACATCTAACATATATAGGGATTTCAAACACTCTAAGCAGGCACATCAGCAAAGAGATGGTTGATCAAAAAAGGAAAATGCATGTGCACGCACAGCCCCTTCTTTTCCTTTTCATGGGGCTTCTTGCTTGAATAAAGTGAAAGGAATTGG
The DNA here is from genome assembly GCA_025447755.1 of Corythornis vintsioides. NCBI lineage: Eukaryota > Metazoa > Chordata > Aves > Coraciiformes > Alcedinidae > Corythornis > Corythornis vintsioides. Next base: position 28,385 of record JAOEGS010022118.1, on the reverse strand, counting down.
GTCTGGACCATGCAATCCCACTTGTGCGTCTCTAGGTACATTTTCATGCCATTCGATGGCTCTCAGCTGGGCCTAGCTTCTCTGCTGAGCTTGGCTCCTGCTTCAGCATCAACATCAGCACCAGGATCTGTGTCTTCCCACCAGTCCTGGACACCGCCCAGGCTGTGGGTGGAGCTGCTGAGTGGTGAAAAAACAGCCTCCAGAGCTGGTACTGTAAATGGGGCTTTCAGGATCCAGCTGCTCCCGGGCTCTCACCAAAGGTATTTTTACTGCAGTGATGCACACCACACTCGTAGTGGGAAGAGGAATGATTGTGGGCCTAAGGATTTGGTTTCCAGGCAGTGTGAGCAACCAACCTTGTTGAGAAGGGGAGTCTGGGGAGATACCACAGTCCTTAATTGAGAATCAGCACCTTCAGCACCTCATGCTGTGAGGTGAGTGGTCTTCACTGCCTGCATGAAGTCCCTGGCATTGAGGGGCAAGAAGCTGTAATGCCTCTTATTAGGAAACAGCTGAGGGAAAACTTTGTGTCTCTGGGAATATTTGCAACAGGTCCAGCTCAGCATGGCTGCAAAAATAGTTTTCTTTTAGATGCAGGAAGGGAGGTGCTGGCTGTAACTGCTGGCAGGGGAAGAGGGAAGGGAGTGGGGTGGGAAGCTCTGCAAGGAGCAGTATCCATGGCTTGGAACCATGCTGTGCCATGTAGGGCTAGGGAAGTGATTGTACCTCTGTCCTCAGCACTGGTGAGGCCATACCTTGGGTACTGGATTCAGTTTTGAGCCCCTTGCTCCAGGAATAACATTATGGATCTGGAGTGTGTCCAGAGAAGGGCAATGAAGCTGGGGAAGGGTCTAGAGCACAGGTCTGATGAGGAGCAGCTGAGGGACCTAGGGTTGTTCAGCCTGGAGAGAAGGAGGTTCAGGGGAGACCTTCTTGCTTTTGACAGCTCCCTGCAAGGAAGTTGGAGCCAGGTGGGGTTGGCATTTCCTCCCAAGGAACAGGTGAAAGGACAGTGAGGAAACAGCCTCAAGTTGTGGCAGGGGAGGTTTAGTTTGGACACGAAGGTTCTAACCCTCAGGTTGTCAATCCCTGCAAGGGTTGTCCAAGCCTGGCCCAGGCTGCCCGGGGCAGGGGTGGAGTCCCCATCCCTGGAGGGGTTTCATAGTTGTGGAGATGTGGTGCTGAGGGACATGGGTCAGTGGTGACCTGACAGTGCTGGGGGAATGGTCGGACTTGATGAGCTTAAAGGTGTCTTCCAATCAAAACAGTTGAATGATCTATGCCATACTGTGCCTTGCTGTGCTATTCTGAGCTCTGGATGGCTCACATTTACATTCCTATATATAAATATATAATGCCTTTAAAATGTACACGTACCTATCAGATGTGCCAGACATGCCAGGTATTTGTTAAGGGCTAAGTCTTCAGATGATTCATTTGATTCTAGTTCATATTTTCATTTTATTTTATTTCTTGTGTGAGCTGTAACCTGTTTATTTGGGACTTTCAAATCTGTAGCTATATATAACTATGATTGCTGAAATGAGTGTAAACATCATTAAAAAATGTATCTCCTTGTGCAAGCTCTGTAACTGTCACAGTCATAAATACACAAATGGAGATGATGATCACTCATGCATGCACCACAAAAAATAGTTATTTCTACAGCTGGGGGAAACTAGCTTGCCCAAAACTACCTGAAGCTGATCCAGTCAAATGCATCTCATGGAAGCCAAAGAGTTGGAGATTGTTTTATAACAATCCAACAAAGTACATTTAAAAGTAAGACTTCAGAAACAGAAGGAGCAGAAAGAAAGCTCAGCCTCTTTTGGGGCCGTGCTGGGTTTAGTACCTGTGTTTTGCCTGGGTCAGCTGTGTTAGTTCAGAAGTACATTAGGAAACACAGGGAAAACCTTATGTCTGACATGTATGATGAGACCTGCTTGGTAGGTCCCCATGCAACAAGATGCTTGCTTGCAGTCCTGCAACAGAGCAGAGTATTAAAACCAAAAGACTAAACCTTCTGATTAAAAGTATTGTCCAGATCCTCGAATGGTGAGAAGTGGCATGAAATCCATTACCTGCTCCAGATCTGATCAGCTGAGGACATGGTGCAGTGACATGGCACATGCAGTAGACAACACCTCCTCCTCCCCAGCTACATCTGTCAGATTCACTAAGGCCACAATGATACCTATTTGAGGATGTCCAGCATGAGCTATGGAGCAGTTTAAATTGCATGAGACTTAGGATGGACTCTCACATTGCCCTGAATGGAGAAACTCAATAATTTTGAGCTACTGTTGCTCTGAAAAATTGCACCTGTAAATCTTCTCATCCAGCTCATTGTATTTCCAAGGATGACAGTGCTGTGGCTGCACCAAATGTTCACCCTACAAAGCACATGCTTCAAAGAAGCAGACTTTGGTTTTTTTCTGAATGGTAGAGAAGTGTTTCTGTTCACCTTTAAGGAGCAAACTCTGTTTCACCAGTCTGTTTTTCTGGTGGTACATCTGTTAGGAAGGAAAAAAGGCAGATGGGTCTGCTCTGAGGACAAGTGAGCTCCTCTGGGTAAGATCAGGTCCTTGAGCCTGATAGCACCAATTCTTTCCCACATTAGATGAAACCCAGCCCAGCAGTGAGGCAGAGCAGAAGTCCTGTGCACCAGGAAGGGGGAAGAGGAGGAAACCATATGTCAGCTGTCTGTAAAAGTATCAAATTAAGCTGATAAATAATCTTTGCTCAGCAAGGGCTGTGCTGCTGGTCTTAATTAGCCTCCTTTAGTGATTAGGCAGAAAAGTGTAGAATTGCAGAGCCTGACAGTTTATTTGATTATTGTTCCCTGGTCATGTTATGGTAGGATGACAGGTAATGGATTCAAACTGGAAGAGGGTAGATTTAGATTAGAAGTTAGGAAGAAGTTCTTCAGTATGAGAGTGGTGAGGCATGAGACACTGGAACAGGTTGCCCAGGGAAGTTGTGGATGCTTCACCTTTGGGTGAGTTCAAGATCAGGTTGGATGGGGCTCTGAGCAACTTGGTCTGGTGACAGGTGTCCCTGCCTATGGCAGGAGAGTTGGAACTAGGTGATCTTTAATGTCCCTGGCAACCCAAACCCTTCTGTGATTCTCTGTTTTCCAGGTGTTTTATGGGGATTGGGATGAATATTCTCCATTTCATATGGCTGTGGTAGTATTCCCCTAGAACAGATGGAAGATGGTTAATCCATCTCTTCCCCAGGGAAGAAATGAATTAACTGGAATTAGAAAGGGGGAAAATGCCAGCAAATCCCAAACAGCAGCCTCTGTGGCTCTGGAGAATCCTAGTTTCCAAGGAGTGAAAAATAGCTTCCTGTGGTTTCAACAAGCTGTGGTGGCAGCCCTGCTGCCCTGTCCCACCTGACATCACCCTGTGCCACTGACCCCACCAAAACAAATTGCTCAGTTTAAGGGTTAGGACACTCTGATCAGCAAGGCACTTAAATATGCACTCAAAAATCTGAACAATGCCTTTGAATGCAGTGGCTGCACTCGTGGAGTTAAAAATGAACCTTTGTCAGATCAAGGTCTAATTATTTACTCTATGTGAGTAGTTCCAGAGGAACTCGGGTCTTTGCTGTTTGGGTTGGACAACTTAAGCAACATAGCCCATGCTTCTGATTTGTGTAGTAGCAAAATGAAGTATACTTTGAAGAGTGCTCTTAAAATCTGCTCTGTGCAATGAAACCAATGTCAAAGAGAACAGACTTAAAAAAAAAAAAAGCTTCCCTAGATAAAGCAGTTTTGCTAGAGATCTCGTGGATGCTATAAAGTGATGTCTTGATGTCTTAAGACAAGGCTTGTCTTTGGGGGGTCTTGTATTTGTGATGTATTTTGGAAAGTTAGTTGCACTTTCAAATGGGTGTGAGATGGAGTTTTGATGAGGAGAAGAAGTGTAAATTAATAAAAAACAAAATACAGTCCCCACAGTAATTTCTGAATATTTCTTGTGATGACCAAGGACAGTTTTCCCCTCTGCATAAAGCTTTATGCTTCACATGATGTCCCTAACATAGGGTTTATTTAAAGCAGGCTTTAAGGCATATGATGCTTTTACACTCCCTCATTGCATCTTATCACCTCTGGCCACAGCTGTGGCAGTGAAAAATCTCAGCTGAACAAGTGGGTTAAAATGCCTGTTTGACTCTTTAATCAAGACCCCCAAGTCTGGTCCTGGCTGAATTCTTTCCAGAATCAATTATAGCCTAAAAATCCTATAGGAGAAAACCCATGTGAGAGTCAGGCTCCTCCAGGAACCCCAGTACTGTTTGCTTCTGTTGAACTGGAAATGCTGTGAGGACAGGGTCTTACCTCATGAGTGGTGCTTCCAGTAGCAGTCCCAAGCATGTGCCTGGAAGGGAAGGGTGAAGGAAGGAGTGATATATCTTTAAAAGTTAATGAAATCTTTCATTTTGGTAATTGAGATGAGCATTTGATTTCTGTTAGGTTCTTGCCTGGCTGCAGGCTCTCAGTCGGAGCCAGTTGTCCCATCCTCACATGTCAAGGCCAGGATTCATCTCATCTGTCAGGGGCTTGGTTTCCAGCAGCTGGCTCTCCTAAGGGTGAGTCACATCATAGGTGGGCTGAGTTGCCCTCAGGAGGTGCCTCTACTAACTATTATGGGAACCAAGTGCTGTCAGCACTCCAAACTTAGCCACCTGGACTACGTGCCTACAGCATGGTAGGATGAATCTGGGCTTATACAGACTTTTTTCCTCCTTCCAGGTGAAATTTCACTTTGCATTGACCTTCTGCACTGTTCCTCTCTCCAAAGCAGTCTCCAGGGGAGCATCAGAGCTCACAGAGCAAATGGGCACTGTGTTGACCCTGCAGACTTCCACCATTGATGCCTTCCCTTGGGGGTTCCTGGGGTGTCTCCCAGGGTTTGCATCCCTTCCACACGACACTGGTGCTATTAATAATCCTCATCATCAACTCTGGAGAACTATAAGCAAAGCTCCTGAGCTCTGAGAATAGCTCCTGTGCTAAATATAGGGGGGTTTTATGAATCTATTTGCCACTACCATTAGTCAGAGCAGAAATACATTACTGTAAGATGTCGAAGCATTTTGTCATTGCTCACTGGCTGTATCACAATGTAGTCTAAGCAGTTATTACTGTATTTCTGATTAATATTATAACAACCACTGTCTAATCAGAGTCAGCAGTGAAAACTGCTCTAATCGTTATCTCCCTGGCTAAGTAACTTCCCTGTTATTTGTTGTGTACTGTGGATTTCGGCACGTGTGGGGTTCTTTTTTTTCTTCTAACGTTAAATGTGAGATTTTTATCCTCAAAGGAGTGATTATCTCAGAGCAAAATTGGCAAGGTTGAACACTATCTATAAAAAAACATTCAGCAGTGTGCCATGAAATGAATTACATAATGTATCAGTCACCTACCTGGCTTTTGAAAAAGCACAAATGTGTGTTCGGTCTGGCTGAGTATTTTATATTAGGCTCCTTTTTCCATGAAGGTAAAAATGACCTTGGTTATTAGAAGATATATTGAACCGGGTAGAATCAACACAGTTCCATTTCATTTAGTCTCCACAAAAATTGAAAGAAGATAAAATACAGATTGAATTTATTTTACTATATATTGCCTCATTTGAACTTTAGCAAAGCCTTAGCCACTAAGGAAAACCTTTCTCCCACCTCCCCTCCGTAATCTCTTCCAGATGGCATGTTAAGGAAATTGCCTTGACTTTATTGATTCTTTGCTCTGGAGTTCAACCAACATCCAGCACGTTTCTGGGGAAATGGGTGCTCTGCTATAGTTACAGGAAGGTGGCACTTTGACCTGGCAGCTCTGTGCACCTTTACAAAAAAGCCCCTGAAGCCTTGGGACAAATCAGTGTGCATAGTTAGTTACTTCTTTCTTTGTTTCCCTCAGACATCAGTAGATCTTCTCTCTAGGACCCTGTTTTGAAAAGCCATAGTGTACCAGTGTATTTTACAGAATGAAGGAAAACAGCATCCTGCCAAGATGGAAGGGCCACAGGCTAAAAACAAGCTGCTGTATTCTGCCAGATCACTGTAATTTTCTATGAGTTCCTTTCCAGAAACACTCCTCTTGCAATTATTATAAAATACCAGTGTGTGATGCTGCGTGATACTGGCCTCCCATAGCTCAATCATTCATCAGGTGGAACTTCAGACACATCCAAATTTACATTTCCTGATGAAGTTAAGGGATAATTGTTTGTTCTTTCTTCTCTCTCTCTTTTATTGTTTAAATTTTAATTTATTTTAATTGGTATCTTAAAATTTCTGGGGAGTATTTTCATCTGGCTTGAACCAGTCTAGCTCTAGTGGAGTCCACAGAGGGACACCCATTTCTACAAGCTCAGCAGCTGCCCTCTGAACGTGAAAATCTACATTATCACCTATTTTATAGGTGATAATTGCTGCCTAAGTGTTGCAAGCCCAGGATATTAGCACTAGTTCTGAGAAACTTCACGGTAGGTCAAATTCATCCCTACACTGCCAAGGCACACTGCCTATGTCACATCTTCCAACGTATCCCATCTCCCACGCTTTTCTTCAGCTCCACAACTCCCCTCCCTTCTTTGTCTCCTCACCAGAATGGTTCTTTTCCTGCTTCCTGGGAGGGCTGCACATATTTCAGCCTGGGTTTGTTGTTTGGTTTTTTTTATAAAGTCATGAGAAGTGTAGAATTGCCAACAGTCCTTTAACCTTTTCTATGTCATATCACCTTAAAATATTGCTGGTTCTCACAACTGTCCCCCATAATATTTGCTGTTGTTCTGGAAGCACCCCATCTCAGTTCTTATTTAAATATATATATAGTTCTCCTTCACAAGGTTCAAAGGTTCAAAGGTCCAAATCTCCAACCTTACTTCTGATTTATGCTGGTTTTGCTTCTCTAATACATTCCTTCAACTAAGTTCATCCTGCTTATTTTAGCTCATAGATTTTGGCACTTGGTCATATCAAACTAAACTTGTGGAAGAGTGCTTAACTTGGACTGATACAGCACATGGGGCTTGTAGCGTGGTGGGCTGGAGGAGAACTGGGAACCAACAATGTGAGCTGCCCTCCTTTAGTGGTCTGATATTTGTCATGTCCTATTTTGAGTTCTGAGCTGACTCCCTGGATAGATTTCAGTGGGATGGATTGTAGTTCAGCATTGCATAGTTTTGCTTCTCTTTGACATTTCTCTGCAAAATAAATATAATGTATTAGTGGTATAAAATCTCCTAAGGGCCTGGTATAAAATTCTCCCATTCATCAGTCAAATTATGCTACTAGTGAGCAGTGTGGCCGAGCCAGTCTCCTGTCAGGGCCAAATTCTAAGGCAGTGTAATCAGCCATGTGATTTAGACCTCTCAGCCTCATTCCTCACCTCTGCTGCAGAGCTCAGTGCTGCAGAGCTCACTAGCACTGCCAGGGAGGGGCTTCCCGTTTTGGATCTAAAGCTGTTTTCACCCCCATTAATTCCCTCCATCCTGCACTAAGTGCTGAGAAAAAAACGTTGCATCCATTTGATGAGGTGCTCCCTCGCTGCTCCCAGGCAAATCTTGAGTAGTTCCCAAGCGCAGTCTGTGCTCTGCGACCTTCAGCTGTACCTGAAGTTTAAGTCCCCAGAGAACTTCTGTTGGCTCTGCTGATTTCACTGGTAAAATCCAAACGAGAAGGAAAATCTTCAAGGCCAGGATGTGCCTTTTACACTCAGTGTTCCATCTTTGCCCTCCCCAATCACTTTAGGGTTTGAGTCCCTCACACCAAGCAAAATGTTAGTGCTTTAATTCTGCTTGTTGAGGAATTGAGCTATAGAGAGGTTAAACAACTCCCTGCAAGCCCTATAATGTAGGTAGCAGGGTAGGTATTCTCCAAGCTCTTTGCCTGCAGTGGCAGCTCCCACATCATCCCTTCCATCCTGTCCTACACACCATGCTTGTCATGGTCACAGTCCCACAGCTCTACCAGCCTGCTCCCACTGACCCTCACGGAGCTGAAATCTCTACACAGCAGGGCATTAACCTCAGTTAATTCCCTTTTTCCCCTGCCCACACCAGCAGAAGCCTCTCAATGCCATTAGGAAAGGAAGTATTATTTAAAACCCCTTTCTAAATCTGCCTCAGCCAGTCTGATGCAGCCTGGAGACAGGAGAAGGCCGCAGTTTGGTCCCCGGGTGTGCCCGGCACCGTGGCTGGCCTGGCACCGCCGCATCACCTTCCGGTGAGTGCCGAGGAGCGGGAGGCCGCTGGCTCTCCTCAGAACCCTCTCTACCCCCTGCTCTTACTTGTGATGTTCAAACCAAACGTGACATTGCACCGGAACTCCCGCACGGCTTCGTTCCCCAAACCCAGGATGACTTTGAAGAACAAGGAGCCTGACTCCGAGAGCTGGGCCTGCTGCAGGCGGCGATATTCATGTGGCATTAGATCATGTTAACGTTAGGTATAATCCAGTACAAATCCTCTTAGTGTCACTGGCACTGTGAGGGTTGTTATAATTGCTCCGAGCTTAAAACAATTTTGCAGCTTTTCTTCACCTCTGCAAGTTGGTTCCAATTAGAGGAAGGGAACTTTCCGAACCTGCCGAGTTTCTATTTAGGACACAGCCCCGTCCCGCCGCCACGCTGTCAGCCCTGCTGAGCAGCAGGGAAAATGGCCACCGAGGCACAGAGACATGACAAAACCAGGGGGAGAAGAGGAACGTGTGTGTGCTCCACTTTCTTTCAAAGTCTCTCGGAAGCACCTCAGGCGTTTATTTTGTTCTGCCTGACACCGCGTTCGCGGGGCCGTGCAGCCTCCTCCTGCATCACCTGGGTTTTTGAACAGTGTTCCCATTTCAGAAAGTTGGAGAAAAGAGAGAGCGGAGACAGACATCATAGAGTTGTTCTGATTGGAAGAGACCTTTAATCACATCAAATCCAACCCTTAACCCAGCACTGCCAGGTCCCCACTAACCCATGTCCCTCAGCACCACATCTCCACAGCTCTGAAACCCCTCCAGGGATGGAGACTGCACCCCTGCCCTGGGCAGCCTGGGCCAGCCTTGGCAACCCTTTCACTGAAGAATTTTTTTTCCCTTTATTTCAGCTTCATTCCAGGCTGAAGTTTCAAATGGAGGTGCCTCCTGAAGTCATGGAAAACAGCGATGTGCCAAGATATCAGCTGGTGAGTACATTATATGCAAGAGTGGGAACCCTTATAGCAGGTGACTAATGTTCCTTCCTTCCTTCCTTCCTTCCTTCCTTCCTTCCTTCCTTCCTTCCTTCCTTCCTTCCTTCCTTCCTTCCTTC
>JAOEGS010022118.1:0-18975 GCA_025447755.1 Corythornis vintsioides | reverse complement strand
TCCTTCCTTCCTTCCTTCCTTCCTTCCTTCCTTCCTTCCTTCCTTCCTTCCTTCCTTCCTTCCTTCCCACCCACTCATAATAACAGAAGAGGAAATGAATTTCAGGAGCTAGGTCTGGAGAGGAAGACACTCTCCTTACTCCCTCCTGTTATGTTTGGCTTGGGTTGGACGGACACACCTGGCCTTCCAGACAGGCACTATTTATACACCTCCTTCCCCACAGGAATGTGATCCTCTCCCCACTTCTTCCCCTGCCTTGTCTGCTGGCTGGCTGCCAGGGCAGAGTGGACAAGAGACCCCAGTGTCGTCTGGCACAGGCTCAGAGGTCACTTTCTGCTGCCATCCACTCCAAGCAGCCCATGCATCATTTCCCAGCATAAGTTTCTCCTTTCCTCCTCCAGCAGTGCTTGGTGCACAGATGTGGCTGACATAGCTATGCTGCATCTTCCTTCCTGCCTCTCTCAGCTGCCCTGGGAGCACAGGAGGGAACCTGTTTTATTCCTGCAGCAGTGCTCCCAAAGCTACTGTCCAGCCCATGGTGACTTACAGCTGAGGTAAACCTCCCCAGATCAGGGTGATTTGGAGGTATCAATCAAATTTCAATGCTGTGCAGCAAAAACAAGAAGGTAACTCTATGAAAGAAAAAAGAGAGACTTTAGACCTGGAAGTAGAGCTGACAGTGGGCTGTGAGATAGGAGCAGAAGAGAAGCACATCTATAGACATGGCTGCCTTAATTTCACCCTGCAAAATAAACTGGCTGAGTAGAAGTAAAATCTATTTTACCTGTGCCACCAAATTTGCTTTCCTGACATCTACATACACCAGGCTTGGAGGGTTATTTTTCTTTTTTTGTGACCAGCAACTGCATTGAAGACATTCATCAACAAATGGAGCCAGGCCACTTTATTGGTTCTGTGCCCCATGCTCAGCTTCTCTAGGACTTCAGAACAAGGGTGGCTAAAGCTGGTTCAGCCTCTGCATTGCAGCTGGTCCAGAATCAGGACTTAACTGGTGGATCTGCAAATCCTGCTTGACATAGCAGCCCAGGAAATTACTGTGGGGGAAATGAGAGTGTAAACCTGCAGAGCCAGCAGCTACTCAGCAGTGTGTGCCTGTCTCTACCCTCTGGTACCTGCAAGGTGACCTCCCCATCAATAGAGGGGAGCAGTTCGCTGGAGGTCTCAATCACTTTGCCACCTTCTTGCAGGGATAGCTGGCACTAAACTGAGAGCATAAAGAAAAAGACAGTAAATTAAAATGACCCAGCTCTATGACATTGAGAAAATCTGCAGAGGACTGACTTGCTGAGATACAAGCTGCCCTCAGCTCCCAGAAGCCTCTGTGGGGCCTGAAAGCACGCTGTGATAGACAACAAATTACTGGGTTGGGTTTTGGTTTTTTTTTGCACATCTCTGGAGGTTTTCCAAGAATTCCTGCAGGACTTTGTTGACTTTGCAACAGAAAAGTTCACTGTTCAGGAAAACAGAGATTAATTCTGGGAAGAGTGTCCTTTCATCAGATGTGTTGGTAAGGGGGGAGGGAGGTTGAAGATGACCATGTAGGAAGACAGTTACTTATGTTCTCACCATGTCTGTCTGAGTGCCAAGCAAAGATGTCCTCTTATTCTCCTGCAAGTGAATCTTTTCCTTGTGAAACACATCCTTCCCTCCTGGCTGCCAGCATGTCCCCAACCATCGGGCATTGGATGATGTTTGCCCAGAGGATGCTCCCTCCCCTGGTTCCTCACAATCTCGTCTCCGTCCTCATCCCCTTTCATCACGTTTCATCCAAGGCAAAGTCATACATTCCAAATGTCTTTTTTAAGCAGCTCTGTCATTTGTACTGAAACAGACACGATGATAAACGAGGAATGATCCTTTCCCTCTGATGTCACGGCAACTTGCACTCAGATTCATTTGATAGAAACAAACGTGCTTAAACTTCAGCTAATGGGAGAAGGCTGCCTCGGAAATTATTTCTGTTTTCAAGGTCAGTAAGCAAAGAGTCAGTCCATGTTCCTTGGAGACAGCCTCCAATCAGAGGAAACGGATTCCCTGTCAGCCAGCTGTTATCTGCATAGTCCTCCTCTGCTGTTTGATGTGCCACGGGCTCCTTGTCACTTGCCTGTGAGATATTTTCATCATTTCCTCCAGCTGACACCCTTTGCATTCCTTCTTCCCCAGCACAGAAATCCCCACATCCAACAGCAGCAGGGGGTTTGGATGCTCCTCAGCCAGCTTGGGCTCCTTCACCTACCATTACCTCAATGTCCTTTTTCCAGGACACATTTCGTCTGCATCTTACGACCTCTTTAGCACTCTCCCTGGCAAATAAATACATTGATTTTAATAGCCACTTGAATTTGACCCAGAGGAGAGTGATTAGGTTGTTAATGAGCTATGCAGTTCACATTCTATATTGGCTAAATCTTGAGGTGCTTACTCAGGCAAATTGCCACTGAGGCTGAAACTGCAAAACGCTTCCAGATGTGGCTCCTTCAAATGAACTAGAAGACTAAGTATCACTCATTTCAGCACCCAGAAAGGAATATCAGCATAGCTCACTGGCTGATCTGCAGCCTCTGATCTCCTTTCCCTTCCTCTCTTGCCGTACCTGTGAAGGAAGAGGCAAGGAAGCCCAGGCAGGAAAGCTGCCATGACGTTCCCCCAGCTTCCAGTGCTTCTCTCAGCTTAACTTGGAGGAGACGTGAAACAAGGAAGGAAATATCTTCCCTTGCATCCCTTGGAAAAATCCCAGAGTGAGCAGTCTGCCCATTCTGGGCCATCCTGAGAAGTCTCAGCTCCTTCCATAGCCAGTGGCAGGAGGTGACAACAGTTTATCTTCCCTGCCACCCTTTAATCACCTGTTTTGTAATGAGATGGATTGAGCCCAGGAGATGCCTCCTTCTCCCTCCACTGGTTATAAAGGGGGGCTGCAGAAGTAGTGTAGATGAGCTGATCCAAGGGCAGAAACATGTGTCCTATGAGACCAGGCTGAGAGCTGGGGTTGTTCAGCCTGGAGAAGGCTCCAGGGAGACCTTCGTGTGGCCTTTCAGCACTTAAGGGGGCCTGTCAGAAAAAATGGGCACAGACTTTTTAGCAGGACCTGTTGTGACAGGACAAGGGATGATGGTTTTAAACTAAAAGACAGAGATTCAGACTAGAGGAAGAAATTTTTTGCACTATGGTGGGACCCTGGCCCAGGTTGCCCAGAGAGTTGGTTGATGCCCAATCCCCAAAACCATTCTATATGAGATTGGCTGGGGCTTTGAGAAACCTCATCTCAACCTACTGATAGGTCTGAGACTATCAGTATGAGACTGAAATATCTCATTCCTCTTCCTCTCCACTTACAGAACTGTTTTTATATCAATAAATATCAAGGATAAATTATTTCTCTTAAGTTTACATCACATCCTGTTTCTATTAATGTCATAATATATTTCTGCATTATATATAGCTGCATGCATAGCACGCCCCTGCAACAGAAGTAATCTCTATATATCATAACTCTACATGTGATATAAACATGACAGATGTGCTATAAAACAGTAGAAAATATAGTGCTTAGTGTTCTGTAGTGCACTGTGTAACAGTTTAACACCACATACAGCTAACCTTTGATTGTCCAGAGTGAGCAAGATCTAATCTTTCACAGTCCATGCAAGTAAAAGGAAAGAAAATTGCGAATAAAGAGGACAAATGTTCAGCAGTATGGATATAGGACGTTCAAGATGATTACCCACACAGGATGTCTCTTGCGGATGTCACCAAAGGCAAGGGTGTTTTTAAACAGTGCTCTGGAGGAGTTTTTGCTGGGCTGAGTCTGGCCTACATGAACCATCCAGAACCTCTGCAGATTCTTTTCTGAATTTCGAAGGGCAAAGCACACAGAGTCCATCCCTGTGACCCAGCTGCAGCACAGGAACCATGTTGAGGTGCTGGCTTTCTGCTGAGCAAACATTGCTGCAGGAGCAGGGATCTTCATCATTGTTAGCAATGTCCCAATAAGAAGAAAAAGCAGAGAGGAGGCTTTCTCCTGCCTGCTTCTTCCCCTGAACAGGAGGCAATAGCTGGTCTTAAAAGTGTTGATGAGCCTGATGTGGTTTATCCCTTCAGTGTTGCCACTTCCCAGGAGTGGCTGCAAAGTCAGAGGTGTGCTTTGCAATTTGTTGTAACAAAAACAAAGCCAGTTTCCTCACATACTCATTTTCCTCTGTTATTTTACCACTTTGACCAAATCCTGTGGTACTGAAAGTCCTGGTCAAATAGTAAAAACAAATAAATGGGTATATAAATGCTACTGTGAGTTAAGAACTATATTTACATCTCTTGCACTTCTAGGAAGGCACGTTTGTCTCTGATTTTGGATACTCAGAAACCTGTTAGCATTGATGGGAATGTTCAGCAATCCCAATTATCCTGTTGTTTTTTGATTTGATGAAAAAACATTCTTCAAATTCTTGACCAGCCATCTTGTACCAAACATGGGGTGACTCGTGTGCTCACTCCTGGCCTAAGATGAAGAGTACCATGCTACAGCTTAGCTGTCAAGGGTTATTCCTGGTGAAACACCAGTTGCTTCAGCCACCGTGGATACAATACCAGTGGAATTGCTGACAGTCCAAACAAGTGGAGGAATGAATCCAGCATTTTACATGACCAAAATCATCACTGGCTCACAAATGATTTGTTTGCCAAAATGGCTAAATTCACACTCAACCTTAACTAAAACAATCAGCCTTGCTAGAATTCAAAATGAATTCCTGCTTTTCCTCATGCAATCAACCCCTTTCTCCCACCTCAGAAAGATGCATCAGTTCCATGGTTCTTCTTTTTAAAGAGTTTGTCTCATGAGCTAATGCAACTTCAGGAAAGTGACAGAGAATATAGAGCTATTCTTGGGTGTCTCTAGAAAAATTTCAGTGGGTCATTGCAGCTTTAATTCAGAATTGTATTGACTGATTTCTTTCTGCATCCTAAGGAGTTGCTAAGCAACATGGATTCTCGCTCGCCATGCATTTGTCAAGACAGGAAAAAGTGGGAAGAAATAGAAAAAGACTCACCTTCTCTAATGTATCTATCAAGCCACAGAGTATCACTTACTTCAGCCTCACCTAAAGTTATACTGTTGATATATTATTCACTTCCTTGGTGCCACAGCTGGTTCTAGAGTCTGAGTTCAAAACCAGTGAAGCTCTCCTTTTTGCTTTCATTGATAGGGCACTATTGGATGAGGGCTTTCACCTGTGAGCCCACCCTTAGCCAGCAGCTCATAAATCATAAATGGACAGTGGTCCATTGTGCTGTATTCTGAGTTTGTTCTTCTCCTGAGGAGCAAAGAGTTGGGAGCGAGGGCTCAGCTGTGGTGTGCACTGGAGCCTGTACATTCAACACTGGCAGACTACAGTTTTCATGGCAGTGCTGCTTGCAGGGTCTGTCAGAAGCCTGCATGTGGTCACCAAGTGTATTATTAATAAACATATATTCCATTTTAATACCTAGCACACCTTCCAAGGCAGCAGCCACCAAATTTTATGGATTTACCCTCTTTTCTTTGCTCTTTGGCAGAATGATTCCTTGCTGGGTGGCTCCCCATTGCATTGCAGCTTCGGTGTCCATCTCTCCTCAGCAAGAACTGGGATTTACCACCCAGTTAGCAGTTCTCTTGCTCTCCCAGGGTTGCACTGCAAATAGGTTTGTACAAGTGATAGAGATACACTTATTTTGCTGTCCCTGAAAGATTCAGATATAAATTGGAACACAGAGAGATGAAGCCAGATACTGCAGTCTACTGCACTAAGGAAAAAAATCTATTGGCCTTAATGTCTTAGTGCTGTGTTTAGTCAGTGAAGTAATTCCTGATTCTCTGGGGTATAACTGAGGACAGGATTTGGACCTCTTTGCTGCACTTTAAAGACAGATTTTTTTTCCCTTAGAAACATCTATTTTTAATTTCAATTGACAACATGTGTCTGCAGGCTCTCAAACTGGAGAGCAGAAAGGTGTAATTGATTGACTTGCCTCCTGTTGTCCATAAAGTCTGATAAGTTCTGTTTCTCCTTAACAGCCTTCTGAGGACCAAAACCAGCAGCTCCATTTGCTCTTTCTGAAAGAAAAATCACAGTAAGTTTGTATGAGAAACTGTAAAACTCTGTGTTTCAGAAACATTGTCAAGTGGTGGATGTGTCCCACTGTGTTTTGTGTGACACTTCAAGTGCAAGGTCTGGAATATAGTTTCAGGAATGGGTTCATGTTGTTAAATAGGTTTGTTTTGAGTTTATTTATAGCACTTAATACTGATTTCCTGTTGCTGTCCTCACAGAGTCTTTATTGTCAGAAACATGGGTAAAAACCATTTGGTTTATTTTTATACCAGGGGGTTGATTGTGTACACATACACCTATCTAATGTATAATCACAAATATTTACATTAAGACCCTAACTATAGAAATTAACCTAAAGCACATCAGGAAAGGGAAGCATCACTTGAACTTGAAGTTCACCCGCTAGCCCATGGTGTGGTGGATGAGCTGGAGATCCAGTTTCCTCTCCAGCAGTTCAGTGAATATTTCCTTCAAAGTGTAGGAAACCTCCCCAGATTCCTCAGTCCAAGGACTGTGGGTGGATTGAGTGGGTGTGTAGTCTAAATGCAATCATTCTGCACATGGAGAAGTTCCACCCCCAGCCAATAAAAAATAACACTTTTCAGGCCTGAAAATTTGAATACAATTTCTACCATCTCATCCCATTTTCTCATCTTGAAAGATCAATATGATACAGAGTTCCAAACCCTTCTGACTGCACAGTTCAATTTACAGGTCTAGTGCAAATTTCTGTGCTTATGAGCCACTCTGTTCTCAAGGTCTGAATACTCCTATGAACAAAGCCTGTTAAAGTGATTTGGGGATCAAGTTCTGTTTATTAAAAATATTGAACTCTTTTTTCTTTCTTCTTTGTTTTGATTTTTTTTTTTTCAGTTCTACTGACTTGTACCATAGTGTGCTGGTAATGTGCCCGAGTCACAGTCACTCTGTGTGTGTGTGTGTGTGTGTGTGTACATGCATTTATATATAGCTCACTGTATTTATAGCTGTGAGTCTGCTCCAGCCACCCGGTGAACAAAGCAAATTGGAAAAGCACCTTTCTGAAGCACTAGGAGCCTTGCTATCAGTGCCTCTCTGTGCAATTACTGCCTGCCCCAGGCGCTGCTCTAAGGCACAGAGTCAGAGATTGGCTTTCTCAGTCACTCAATAAATACTTTAAATCTCATTGTTATTGCTACTTTGAAATGAAAAAGAGGAGGGGGGATGGATTAATAGGTGTGCATTCATTAGGAGATGTCACAGAAATTCTTTACCTGCTCAGATCATGCTCCATTTGAGAGCCTCTGAGATCTTCACGAATGTTACTGAATCATGTCCCACCACATCTGTGAGGCTCATAAACCTGATCTTGAAGTCAACACTTGTCTTTCCATGAATCTGTTTGGCTCAGCCACCCGTTTTTAAAAGCATCTGCATTTTTACAGACAAAAAAAAGTAATGAGATTAATTGACTTTACCATGTTCACACAACAGGTTGTGGCAGCTGGGAGCAGAGCAGAAGTCTCTCGACTCATGGCCCGGGCTTCATGCCTGGGATGGCATTCACACCTCTCCTGAGAGAACAGACTAGGGCAATAATCTGGATTTAAAATCATACTGAAAATCCCTCTTCCTCAAGGTAATTCTGTGAGACTCCCCCCTCCACCTGCTGATGCATTTGAAAGGAACCAACCTTTCTGTGCTGAAGTTCAGACACATGAGTGGAGATACCTGTGAGTACACCCTGTTTCCTAAGGCACAAGCCACTCTTAGGAGGAGTCTAAGAAAGCAGCCAGTTAGAAAAATGCTCCATTCAGTTCTCCAAAGTCAAATCTGTAAACTGAAAATAAAAAACTGAAACTTAGAAATAAAACCAATGAAACCTGGGAGGCACAGGGTAGAAAATTTCAGCTTTATGGGAAAGAAATGGACAAAACTTTTCCCTTTGACAGCAAAACAGGGAAGAAGCTGCTTTGCAGCTTCGTGGGTAAAGGCAGCCTTGGTGTGCTCACTCCAGTGAGTGGCTGCAGCTCACTTCAGCATTTAGCCTACTCACCCCACAGAGGGACAATGACTGAGACAGTTGCTTTGTTTTGTGAGTGGCTTCAGTAACACCAAGTGCTGGCCACAGGGACTGTGGCTATGGAGACCTGGCCCTACCTGCTTTGTCACGGATGAGTGGAAGAAGACAGCCTGAGCTAACTAACTCCCAGGCTGTGTTCAGTCCACCACACCACATTATCTCCCATTTTCAGCCATTTGTTCTTTATATCTTTTCTCACATAGTTCATATAATATTAATGTGAGTGGTCCCAGAAATCTCTCTTCTCCTTTGCTGTAAAAAAACAGAATTACAAAAGTGCTTCTCTTCAAGCAGAGCTTTCTTTTGTAAGAGAAATATTTCATCTAGCCACTGAGACAATAATTTCTGTTTTCAAAAACAGGAAGAAAAGTATAAACAATGTGCAGCCAGAACAAATAATAGAGGAGGTTTGCCAAGCACATTCCTAAACACACATATACAACGTCTGTGAACAAAGCTGCCACAGCCCATGATTCCTCACATTCAGAGCTGTCACACCATTTACTTTAGCCTTAAGATTTATGAAAGATTAACGCCTATAAAGACCTACTGCTGGTTGTAACAATCTGATGATCTCTTGCAATTTAGAAACCATCCCCAGTGATTGCAACAGAAGAACAGAAGAGACCAGAGTGGTGGATGCAGGGCACAGGGACGATGCAGTCTTGCAGGTAAAGCTCTCTCCTCTCTCCTCTCCTCTCCCAGATCTCTGGCACGTTTCCCATGCTGGGAGCCTCTCTCTGTAGGGGTGGAAGTTTTGCACATGCAGTGCAGGGTCTGCAGCAGAAAAAGGCAGGAGGATTCACCTGAGGCAGGGCATGGCAGGTTTGTGGTGGATGGGCTTTAGCAGATCGTGCTGCAGGGGGGTGAGATGTCCCCACCCCTCTGCAAGGAGATACCAACCTTATAACAGCATCTGCAGGTCACCTCCTGCACCTGCATTAAAGCCCAGGGTGAATGACAAGTGCAGGCTCCTGAGGAGGGTGAGCCTGTGCCAAGACACCCAGCTGAGAGCGAGAGCACTGGTGGTACTGGTGCCAATGGTCTTGGGACCCTGATGCTGGAAGGAAGACAGGCAGAAGCTGCAGGGCTGCAGACACTGCTGTCCAAACTGTCTGGTGAATGCAAGTCCAAACCCTTGTGCACTCCTCCTTTGAAGAGCAAATTCCTCTAAATTTGGCTCTCACGGAAGGTTTCTGGTCAGACAGGCTGCCTACATCTGCCAGGGCATTGCCCACTCTCAGTTTATTGGAGAGGGAGGAACACAGGAGGAGGGGCTGGCACCCAAAGCCAGTGATATGTAAACCAGGCACTCTCTTCCCAGTCTCACCAGTGGTGCATTCTGCAGCCCCTCTCTGTGCCCATCAGTCTGCTTTCTAAGTGATGTGCCCTCTCTAGCCTTTGCAGGTGCCCTACAGGTGAACTTTGTACCACACTGGCTTAGAACCTACTGAGCTATAATGGGCTGGCCATCAAAGGGCATCCCAGGAGTACTGGCACTGGTTAGACTCCAGCTATAAAAGAAAATCCCAGTGCCAGATCAAATGGATTGGTGCAAAAACCAGTGTGAGTATTCAGGTTAAGGACATACTCCCATATTTTCAGTAAATATTTTCTTTTTATTCCTGTTTAACAGCTGTAGAAATAGGTTGTCCCAGCAAACCTTGTCCCCACTAGGAGGACAACAGATGTGGCTGTGCCCTGGAGAGGACTTCAGTGCCCACTGCCACCCTTCACCATGCAGCCAGTCACCTGGGGGGCATCCACCCTGTTGGCCCTGTTTTAGGGATCTTTTTTACAGTGCTTCCTGGCAGGCAGTGCTAATGGTGGCACTGCAGCCATCTCTTGAGAGGGAGATGGAGAAGTGACCATCAGAGGCATGGGGAGATACTCAGCAAGTCAGAGCTGAGGTGGAAAATCAGAGCAACTCATTTGAGATGCAGAGGTTTGGGTTCAGTTTAAATGGATCGTTTGAAGTAATTAAGAATTAAAAAAATAAGAAGTGAGGCAAGAACCCTCTTGTTTAAAGCTGCTCAAGTGATCCTGGAGGCATGAAAACTAAAAAGAAGGGAGCAAGCACTCCTCTCATGCCTACTGTAAAGGAGATCCTTGTTCTCCACTGTCATTTATGTATCCATAATAAATACTGACTCCTGCCCTACTGCAGAACCTACACAAGTGCTCCAGCCACGTCTGTTGGCAGCTGTTATGATCTGTGTCTTTGACTCCCTGTACTATGCTCATTATAAATGATGAGCCAGTAAATACACTTGGAAAAGTTTTTAGGATGTTTTAGTTGACTTTTGGGAACTTCAAAGAATCTCTCGGAGCTGCCTTCAATCTATATGCACTGCTCTTCATTGATTAGGGCAGATCATTGATCTCTAGCAAGATCAAAGGTAGAAGAAAACCAGTGGAGAGGTTAAATATGGAGAAGACCTGCTAGACCCAGTTGCCAGTTACCTGCTATATACTTGGAGATGCTTTTTCACATATAGCAGCCAACAAAATGTCCTTCCCAGTTTTATATGATTCCAGAAATGGTTTGGACATGCAGGGATGGGGTTTCTTCCTGCAGCCCTGGCAGCTCCCAGTGTCAGGAATCTTCTTCCGTAAGTTGGCTGGCTGTTGGCCACAGGTCACTTCATTCATGTGCTTCCACTCATCCCCAATGCTGCTCCTCTCTTGTGTTGGACTGCCCAGCTGAGCAGCATTTACTGATCCCCTGTTGTGGAGGGATGTTCAGCTTGCAAGAAACAGGGATGTCCTTGGGGAAATATGCGCAGTCATGTTGGAGTAAACTCAATGGGTTTGATGATGGTGTCCCTAATGGTGGCCAGCAGCAGATGAATTAAGGAAGCACATAAAAAGGACCAGTAAAGAAAGAAGAGCCTTTCCTGGTGGCATCTGACAGGCTGTAGACACCTGAGCTGGCACTTGTGTCATGAGCTTTCAGTGTGAAAGCCTCTGGTGGACCTTTCCCATGGGTTTGTCTGTCTTCTTTTTGAAGTAGTTTGTGGTAACTGTTCAGCCCAAATGGGCAAAATGCATTTAACCTTTGCATTGTGCTCCAGGCTCCTTCCCACCCAGTACCCAGAACTTCTCTGAACACCACTGCTGAAGTATTTCTCTTCAGTGAATATTTTGGGCTATTTTCCCCAACTCTATTAACTGGTATCTTTCAGAACGAACACTGTTAATTGGATCATTTTGAAAGGATATTAATTTTCTGTCCATTTATTCCACTTCCCACTCTCCTCACCAGGGTTCACGATCCCTCTGAATTGGAGTGGAATCAACAAATACAATTAATGTAGGGCACACACATGCTCATGGATCATCAGTGAGAATGTTAAATAAGACTAGTATCTGGAGCACCTAACTTCCCAGCTATTCCCCACCTAACCATGTTGATGATTAATGATGCTTTCTACATCCACACAAATGAGGTTTTGTCTTACTGCCTAGCCCAAAGTCAGGAAAAAGGAATTTAGGAAATCTCGGTCAGTTAGTAAAAAGTGTAACTTTCCAACTAGCAAATCTAAACCTTTTTCATCCTCTTCTTTAACCGTGGCCCACCAGAGAAATAAAGATTTAGTTGAAAATTGTTATTCATCTTACACCAGGTTTTCATTTCCAGTTTTTTGACTGCATCTCTAGGCTGATGTCCTCTCCAGCCCTGCTGAACACAGTCTTGTTTTAGCTTAGACTTTTTTGTCCCTGTTCTTAGTAAAAGCCTGATGCTCAGAGCTAAATGGTCACTTCTCAGCATGGGAGTTGACCATAGGATCAGAAAATCGTTGGCACTACACCAGCTCCATGTGCCTTGTTATGCAACACTGCAAGCTGAGAGCATCCCCAGGGCTGTCACCCTCGTGACAAGGGGTGAGGGGATGAAACTGAATATGGTGATTTTAGACTGGGGATAAGGAAGGTATTTTTTACACTGAGGGTTGTGAGACCCTGGCCCAGGTTGCCCAGAGAGGTCGTCAATGCCCCATCCAGGGCACCCCTGCAGGTGAGGTTGGCTGGGGCTCTGAGCACCCTGCTCTAGGTGCTGATGTCCCTGCTCCCTGCAGGGGGGGTGGACTACATGACCTTTGATAGTCCCTTCCAACCCAAACAATTCTATGATACATAATTCTATGATAATAGTCATATTATCATAGAATTTTATTATAATGCTTACAAACCTGCAACCTCAGAGCCTCTTGCAAACAAAATCTAGGGCTTGTCTTTGTGCAACCTCATTCCTTCCTCCATGGATGTCCGGGCACATCTGCTCATGGCCTCACACGTGCCTGCCCCTCTTTACGAAGTTTCCTCCTTGCTTTTCACTGATGCCCCAGTTAAGAGCTAACATGGTACAAAGCTTCAGGCAGAAGCAAAAGAAGTCAATAAGGCTGCTGGAGCTCTGTCCCGCTCGGCAGAGCAGAGCCTGCTGGTGCAGGCAGCCTGAGAGCCCCCAGTATGTGCCCAAGGAGGGGGAGATGCTTATTAGCCCGAGCGGGAGCCGTGCGCGGGAGAGGAGCGCGCCGCGGCCCTGAGGACGTGGGGAAGATTTGCTAACTTTGCTTTATACTATTCATGCAGATAAGGAAGTCTCTCAGTCTCCAATCATAAATCAGTATTATACAGTATACTCCCAAAGGCCATAATTACTTCCAGAAGCAGAAATTTGAATGACCCAGATAATTAGTTCAGTGCAGCTGGTCCAAAAATTATTTACATAAAAGCCAGTTTTACTTGACGGGGAAGAAAAACAACCTTGCTACCGAAAGAGAATGACCCAGTTAGCTCCATGCAGTGAGGCTGAGGAGGCAGAGTGTGAGTGGCAACACGGTGGCTTGTGTCATCATTTCTTCCCTCTTGTTTTCAGGGCACAAATGCTGGGCTGCCAGCAAGCCCCTCTATAGCCAAACATGCAGGAAGGCAGTGAATAGACAGGAAAACTGCATGAATTTGACCTTGTGCTTTCTGCAGGAGTCACTCTCGGGGAGGTGTGAGCATCCAGGTGCTCACAGGAGGTGTGACATTGCCCATAGATGGGGATCATGGACAGGAACAGGGGGTGATGGTTTTAAACTAGAAGAGAGAGATTTAGACTAGAAAGAAGTGTTTTTACAGTAAGGGTGGTGAGACACTGGAAGCTGTTCCCTGGAGAGGTGGTGAATGCCCCATCCCTAAAAACATAGCCAGACTGGACAGGGCTCTGAGCAACCTGCTCTAGTTGCTTCATGCATGGTGGTTGGACTAAATGACCTTTAAAGGTCCTTTCCAACCCAAACCATGATAGGATTTCGCCTGCCAAGGCACAGGCACCTGGGGAGCATGGAAAGGGGTAAGGAGCAGCTCAGCTCTGCTCCAGGCTCTGAGCAAGCCAGCATCACTTCTTCCACACAAGGGACTGATGCAGCTGGAAACTAGTCATTGTAGTTATCTGGATTAATTTTTAACCAAAACCAGCCCCTCTGCCCGGCCCAGCACATAGCTGGGCAGTGGCACCCAGGAGGAGAATGCCCAGTGGCTCTGTGGTTAAGGTCTCATGGGGGCAGCACTGATGTTTCAGAGGCTGCCCCCCACACTGCTTGGTTAAAAAGGAAAGAATGGGTGTGTTTTTAGGAAGCATTTAATTCTAACAGCAGCTGAGTGATTCAACCCTTTGCTGGTGACTCTGAGCACTTTTAGCTTGTTGGGTTGACACTGTTGGGTTGACACTGTTGGATTAACCACCACTGCTGTTTACTGATGGCTGCATCCCATGTGGACAAGCCCTGAGTCTCAGCTCTGTGGTGCTCTGACCCCATCCCCAGGCCCAGCCCCCAAGTGTCTGCTAGTGCTACTACCCTGCAGGCACTGAGGCTGCTCTCTCAGCCCATTCAGGCCTGTCCTGTTGCCTCCCAGGAGCACTTTGGGGATAAACTGGTTCTTGTTTCTCCTAGACTGGGACATCCCATCCCCTGTCCATCAATGAACCAAGATGTGCTGCTGCAAGCACAGGAAGACAGGGAGCTACAACCCATGGTAAGTGTGAGAAAGAAGGAAGCCTGAGCTGTATATTCCCACTTATTGTGTCCCCACATCTCTGCCAATTATCCTGCAGGCCACCTTGGGCTGTGGCCACCATGCAATCAGAACAACAAAAATGTGCCAGGAAAGGTATCTGCAGTCCCCAGTATGCCACCTGGCACCCCCACTCTGCAGCACTCTCTCAAGGCAGAAGTGGATTTGTGCTGCTGCTCCTCAAAAAGCTTGCTCACTCAGAACAGAGCTCTTATCCCCCAAAAGCAACCAGAGGGCAAACCAGATCTGTGGGAAACAAAACAGGGTAACTATGATCTTTGTTATTCAAGAGAGAGCACAAACACACATACTTTAAACAAACAAACAAACAAACAAATTGCTCTCCTAAAACGTTGTAAAATGTCCAAATACTAACAGTAAATTGCAGTGTATCTGACCAGCATCTTGGTCCTGTTTGCTCTGGGTAGTGCTCATTACTTAACAGCACAATAGTCAGATAACATCCCCATAAAGCAGCTGGATCAGATTCACCTCCCACTTGTGCTGCTTTTATGCTCCTGTGTGCCCATTGGCACATAATGAGGCTGATCTTGATTTATGGCAGTGTAAATGGGAAGGTGAATTGAAGCCCACAGAAGGCAAGTTGGAAAGGGAGTGAATGGCAGTGGATCCTGGATGTGGCAACATCCCCCCTGCATGGGGGTAGCTCCACCAAGCTGCAGAGCTGCCAGGGCAGAAGACAGGGAAAATCAGGCCCTGCTACCCTTTGTTTCCAGTGAAGGTGCTTATCTTGCAGGGTCCCTTCCATGTCCCTCACCCTGCTCTCTCTCCATTTCTCTCAGGGGCATAAGAATAATTTCTCTTGCATAGACCCCTGGAGGTCTGCATGCTGGAGATATTTTGCTCTGCCACACAACATCCTACATGCACCGAAGCCTGTGAGATGGAAATGAGGTGACTTTTGGAGCTAGGCATTCAGAAATCAGATGACTTCAAGGGTGGTGCAAACCCTGGTGCATCCATTTGACCATGTGGTGCAAAGTCAAACAGAAATCAGCCTTGTTTGTCAAACTGGGGCTTGCTCTGGTTCAGTGTCTCTCATATTCCTGCCCCAAAATGCTGAGCACAAGCCACCAACACGGGCACCTTGCAGATGTTGCTGGTCAGACAAGTTACATCTCACACAAAGGTTTTGGCGCCAGCAGATGCCATGTTCTGGAGGAAAAATGTTAGTGGACAGATAAGAAAGTGGCTTCTTGTGGGACTGGGGAGTCGGTGAGGGGGAGCTCCTCAGGGGTGTTAGGGTGGGTGAGCAGTGCATTCTCCCCAGGCCATGCTGAGTTCCCACTCACTGTCTGGGGGCCTGTCAGTGGAGATCTGCTGGGGTATGTGCAGCTGCATCTGGCTCTCTCTCTTTCAGCATGAGGGAAGCAGCTCCTCGGATGCTGTGGGGCGAGAGCGACGGAGCTCAGCAGGAGTGCAGCAGCAGAGCTGCTCCTCCAGCACGGCTCTCACGGGGGAGTAGCACAGCCGGAGTGTTTGGAGACAGCACTGTTGGTAAATACTCCCGTGTTTACATTTCCTGTTACAGAAGGGGAACGTTTCCTCCCCTGGCTGCCGGGATGCTCGCAGCGGGAGAGGGCGTGTGGGAGAGGATGCAGGATGTGCTCCCAGACCTCCCAGCGCTCCCACCACACCCTCACCCCACGCCGGGACCGCTGAGGGAAACCGGTTCTGGCTGTGGTCTGCTCTGGCTCCTGCTCAGGGCAGCAGCTGCAGTGCCATGATGGGTACACCCAGCACCTACCCCCAGTGGGGCCTGCGTGCTGGGCGGGTGCTGAAAGCCACAGCAGGGCTGGTGTTCATCCAGAACCAGGCCTGTGGCCGTGGGCTGCTGAGCACAAGGAGCCCCTGGGTGGGTGCAGGGGAGTGACTGTTGCTGTTGGATTCTCTCCAGTGGCAGCCGTGGGGAGCAGCAGGGGCTGCGGGGCAGGAGCTTCCCAGCTAGAACTCCTGCCTTGCAGCAGGAATGAATTCTCCCCTTTGGGCCAGCTGCTCCCCAGCGTGGGAAGTTCAGGAACCTCCCTGAGGTGCAAACAAACATTTCCAGCAGCAACAAAATACACATACACATTTTGGAAAGATGACTTTCACAGTTGCAGCTCTCCCCCTCAGCTGCTCGCCACCACCCAGTTTCTAAAGAGAGGGATTTCTCCTGTGATCAGCTTCATACACACACATACATATCTCTATATCTCCCCACAGAAGCATGCCCACCTCGTACACAACGTATTCCCCATCCACAGTCTCAGCAGAGCACAGAATTAGCTCTGGTCTCCACACACTCATCCTCTCTGCTGATCTTTATCCAGCCCTTCCAGCCCTGGAGGAGCTGGCACCTCAGTCCCTGCTTCTGAGCGCTGCAGAGTAGAGAAGCACAGAGCAGTGGGGGTGAGGGGGAGGGATGTTCTGTTGCTGCTCTGTAACGTGAAACGTCCCGGAGTTAAATACCAACAAAAATATTCCATGTTAATGTTTAATATTGCTGGGAACTTGTCACCTCCACTTACAGTCTTGGAGCCGCCGCTCTTTCACAGACTCCCACGTCTGAGCTCGGGGCCTAACTCGCTTTCCTGTTAGATACCAGAAAAAAATAAGGAAAAGCCAGAAGTAGGGAGAGACAGCGACTGTCTCAGCTACAAAGCTCAGCAGGGCTTTGTTCCCCTTTCTGTTTGCAGAAATGACTCGCATGGCAGAGTTCCTGAGCTGCTGCATTCTGGGGGTTACCTTTTTGAAGACCCCCTTTCTCCAACCTCCATGAAATGCTCTTGGATGTGTGGAGGTTCACTTGGAGGTGCTGGGGGATCAGCCCTCTCGTCCCTCCGGCCCCAGCCAGGGCCTGCACAGCCAATCTGCAAATAGGGGAGCAGAATTGGGGTGATTCAGGGGCAGGATGGTACCTAAAATGAGAAAAATTAGCACTATGCTTTAAAATGGACTTGAGGCTGATTTGCAGTGGTGATGAGGATCCTCTTGAAAGATGCCTGGACACTGTTCCATAGAGCTCGTTTGCAAACCAGTTGAGTACTTATTGGTGCAGCTTTGGTGTCATCCCAAATGTCTCATTTTCAGCACTGGAAGCTCAAGCACCATAAAAAAAAGCAGTTAAATCTGCTGGCAATCAGCGGGAACACTGCGCATCAGGCTGCAAACAGAACTGGGCCATCCTGCCTGTCTCTGCTTTCTCTAAAATGCCTTATTATCCCTCTAGGCTGAGTGCTTAATGAAAATTCAATCTCTTCTAGCTTATTGCAGTTAGGAGGGGAAGCGGGTGCTGCAATCAGGTGCCTGTGCTGCAATTTGGGGTCTTTGGAAGGCTGCACAAAACTCTGCTTTTGTACGCACTGGAGGAACCAGAAAAAATAAAAATTGGGGTTTTTTTTTTAAATAAATGAAGTTTCACTTACACTTCACTCCAGACCTCTTTTGGCCAACACCCCGACCCAGACCTGACACCAGTATTCTGCCAAACCTGCACAATCATCCCTCCGACTGTGCTCAAACTTTCTTGTCAGCTCCATCACTCCCTCTATACCTCCTCCACAGCTTGGGTTTTTTTCTGCAGCCCTGAAACACCCCTCAGCCCAGGTGCTTTGATGCAGAGCCACCCGGGCCCTACAACCCCCCAGTCTGTGGGGAGCATAGGGCAGGATGATGACACAACCACGGTGCCTTTTCCAGCCGTTTCTAATGAAAGATGCCTCTCAGCTGTCTTTTCCACAAAGGTGTAACCCCGTGGGAGCCACACTTATCACTGGTGTAATTCCTGCCACTAACACTTGCGGCTAAAAACCCTCCAAAATGAGTGAACTGAGATTTTTGCAGAGTTAAGTGAGCAGATCCGTGAGGCTTATTAGCCGGGGGAGATGCGCTGACACCCGCTGGGGCCTCGGGTTTAAATCCCGCTGTTCTTTCCCTGTCTCTCCGGCACCGCTTCTGGTTTGAGGACACTCCAGACACCGCTTTATTCCTGTGCTTTTTCCAAATCTGATCATCGCTTCTGATCTCAACCCGCCCGAGCCCTTTTTGATCCCGTTTCGCTTTTGCCCCCCGGCATCCCGCAGCAATCAGCTCCCCGCGGCAATTACCCCGGCCTGGGTTCGGGCTAATTACCGACCCCTGCAGCTGCTGGGCGGGGCCAGGGCGGGATAAACAACCGAGCCGGCCAATGGGGGGCTCGATTCCCACTGACGTCACGCCCCCTATATAAGACGGGGGCTGGGCCGGGGCAGCGGTGCCGGTTTGCGATGCGTGTCAGCTGCGGGAGTTGGGAGCTTGTCCCGGGGACTGGTAAAGCCGCGCGGCTGCTCTCGCTGCCTCTGTCTGTTCATTCATCGCTGCTCTCGGTGTCTTCTCTCTGGGTGTTGCTGTTAAACTGTCCTTATCAGCACATCGCACCTTTTTCTTCATCCCGGTTTCTCCTTTCGATCCCACCGGTGATGGTTTGGGGGGGGGGAGGAGCACTGTGCTTCTGGCAGAGCTTCAACCACGACAGTTTTTTTGGTGCTCAATGAGAGGCTCAAAGGGTTGAGATAAAGACAAATCTCACTGTGTAAGCAATTCTCTATCTGCACTTTTTACATGGGTTAAACAGTATGGGCACCCTGCTGGTCCATCTGCTCCTGTGGTGGTGTTAATGAACCCCTGTGTGCTCAGCGTGTTCCCGTGGTGATGGTCATCATCTCTGGGAAATGGATCAGGATTCTCCTGTTGCTCTACTGG
>JAOEGS010022117.1:13194-36220 GCA_025447755.1 Corythornis vintsioides | reverse complement strand
AAAAAAAAAAAAAAAAAGAAAAAAAACACACCGCCCCCGCCGAACAAAAAACACAAGCAAAAAAAAATAAATAACCCAACCAAAACACACACACACAAAACCCAAAACAACCAAACCAACAACTCCAAAAAGTCTCAAGCCTGCCTTAAAACAATCAAATACAAAAATCCTCAACTTCCAGTCTAAGTCTGCTCCCACTCTATATATAACCTGTCCTGCTTTGATCAGTGTCTGCAGTTCTACTGCCTCTGGGCACACCCACCCAGCCTGCCCCACCTGTATGCTGAGGGGGTGATGCTATCTTGGTGATGCTCATTGTCACCAGAGGAAGTAGCCCAAGAGCAGGAAGGGAACACGTGTCCTGTAGGACAGGGCCACCAGCTGAAGCCAGCTTTTCCCCCCTGAGGTCATTGCAGGTGACCTGCGATGATGTGGGGCTAGTGAGAACTTTAAGAAACTCTGTGTAAACTGTTCCTCTAAATGGGATCTCTTGGGTTCATGTTTTCTTCCACCAGTCTAATCCAGACTTGGCTCTGGATGGCAGGGACATTTTGCTCTTCCCTTGCCTCCCACTTGGAGACACTGGGGCTCACTGGGGACATTCTGGTGTGGCTGGGCTTGCTGTGGAGGGGCGATTCTTGTGCAAGTCCAGAAGATGCTGGTGGCCACCAAGGAAGAGAGCAGTCAAGGCAGGCAGGTCTCTGCACCTTAGACACCATGCAGTTTAATTCATGGCCCAGGTGGCAAACTGCTACCAGCAGCTGGCAGAATGGATGTCTGCTGGGCCATGGAGCTGAGCTGCAAGCCTTGGCCCACAGAAACACACAAAAAGGCTTTTTTTTTTTTCCAGCTTGGCATGAGGTTTCTCACAAATGTCAGCAGTCAAGGCTGCTCCATCGGCTGTCCTGAGTCCCCATCCCCTTCCCCTTGTTTGCTCTAGCTCCATTTAATGGGATTGGACAAGCTAATCCCCCATGTTCCCTCACAGAGCTCTCAGATGGGATTTCTGCACCAGGGCTGAGGGGAGACTCACAGCCCAGGCAATCGGGTGCCCTCACCCAGTCTCACTGGCCTCTGCCAGAGGCCACATCCACCCTTGTCCTCTCCATTGCAGGGCTCAGTGTGGATCCTGCAGGGAGCTGAGGCAAGTCTGTGGCTTCACCACCCAAACCCCAGTGTGGGCCAGTGAGAGACTGGGGGCTGCAGTACACGTGGACATTTCAGCATTAAATGACAGCCTTGTTTTCTGTTGTGTTTTTTTAAGAGACTGCATGCCTGACCACACTGCATTTCTTGGTCTGCATCCCATATTTATCCTGTAATTACACCTTCGGACAAAGGCTGCCTGTCTGTGAAACTGATTTTTTTTTAGGACACAGGTTTATTATACACTGTACTTTCACTGTAGCAAAATCTTGGGGGACAGGGGAAGAAAACTTCTCACAGGTTGGGGGTGAAGGCCACCCATTCTCAAAACCTGCCCCAAGAGCAAAGGAGCTTGCTTAAGCCCCCTCCCTTCCTCTTCTGAGGAAAACCCAATCTTTCTGCTTCTCTACCACCCCATGAGGATAAATGCCACAACCCCCACTCTGTGAGGTCTCTTAAGAGAAAGGTGCCAACTCACCACCGAACCACCGGCTCCTCTGCCACCAGAGCAGAGCCTTGCCCAGAGGGGCCTTTGGAATCCTTATAGTCATCCAGATAAGCTGGATAAAGCTGATTAAATTCTTTGCACCCGCCTGGATCACAGCACCACAGGGAACAAATTCCCACAAAGCATCACAGCCATAAAATTCCTAAGGGCTGTCATGTGTTTGGCTCAGGATGGGTGGGAAGATGTGCACGGTGGGAAAACCCAAGGTGATTGCTGAAGCTGTTGGAGTAAGGTTTTCCCCCGAGGGGAAGGAGAGCCCTGGCTCTGCCCACCTTCACCCTGTGCCAGGGGCCGTCATGTCCAAAACTGCATCAGGGTGAGCTCCTCTCAGGAGCCCCAATGTGTGGATGGCTGGTGATGGTTGAGATGAAACCTGCTGCTGGAGAACCTTGAACCTGGCAAACTCATCTTGCATCTGGCAGGAGGGTGGGCTCCCCATAAGACTTTCACCGTGCCCTGCTGTGTTATGCCAGGGAAGAGGAGCTGGGAAGTGCCTCAGAGCCCACTTCAATCCCAGGAACAAGGAGAACAGTGCTGTGCCATGTCCCTGGGACAGAGCAGATCTCTACTACCAGCTCCCTGTGGCTCTTCCTCCAGATAGCAAGACCAGCTGAATCGCAGATACCATTGCATCTCACCTTTGAGGCATTCAGGAATCCCTTTCCTTTCCCAGTTGGGATCTGTGACCAATTTATGGGCCAGCACGAACAGAAGCACTGCCTTTAAATATCTGTGACTACCTGGTTCAGCCTGACCAAATGAGGTGACTTTGGCATCATGGTTTATAGGAAGAGGCCAACAGCTGGTCTTCTCGAGCTGATGGCACTGCAAAGCTGGAAATGAAAAATGAGGTTTGCTGGGGAGAGAATAAATAAAACAGGTCCTTTGCTAAAAACACATTTTATTTATAAGGTATAAAATAGTGTTATTTAAAAGAAGCCAGGAACTGGTCTGAATTAGTTTTTCCAGGCAATTCTTTGCCCTGGACTGACCCAATTCCATCTCAGCTGCAGCAGAGATCCATCCCTGAGGCTTGCAGTGGAGACCAGATCACCCCTGGGGAGAACTGGGAAGCCCCAGGGCAGGTGCCAAAGAGGACTGTTTGTCTGGCAGAGAGCAATCCCTTCCCTCAACCCTTAAAGACACAAAAAGACCCTTTTCCCTGAAGCGCAGCCTCCAGGCGAAGGGCTGGAGGGGGTTGTAGCAATGCTGCTGCCTGGGGCTGGTGCAAGGCAACGGTCTGTGGGCAGAGGGAGTCAGAAGAGGGTGAGCATGCCCGTCAGGTTTCACAGAGAAAGCTGCCACACAGTCAATTTGATGACATATCTTGTCAAGCCCTGAATCATCTGTTTATTCTGTGTTTGCAAAAGATGGTTTTTCCTCCTGCACTGAGGCCAGGAAAACCTGCAGCTGAGTCAAGTCTCCTTTGGTTTTACAGCAGAGACAGTGACTGTGGGGGGACAAACAGGGCCACTCTGGCTGCTCATGCATGGCCAGGAGGGATGGGTCCTTCAGACTGGCCCAGGAGTGAGCAACAGTCCAGAGAATATCCAAGGGAGAGATGTTTAGGCTCTTGCAGTCTGTCGAGGACTATTGCAAAGTTAAAGAGGCTCATCAGCCCTAGTGCTTGACAGCAGGACAAGGAGAGAGTCAGGTGAGCACAGAGAAGAGGGACTTGTAGCTCCAAACGGAGCTTTGAGCATTCTGATTTTCTTCCCATTTGCCTGGAGCTGGACGTGAGGTTTCAAAGGTTTCTTTTACCAGCTTCAGGCACTTTTTGCCACTGACCTTGTCTGGCTTGTCAGTGCATCTCTAACTTGCCAGCCCGGCGGTTTTTTACCGGTTTTTGAAAGGTGATCCTGATCTTTTGGTGTACAACCCCTCGCTGCTCGAGGTCATTGCTGTGAAGGGTTGTCCTCACCAGGAACTGTCTCGATTTGAAGGCCATCAGAGGAGAACCACACCCACTGCTGCAAACACCTGGGAACACTTTGCCATGGTCTTGGAGGCAGGATGAAGACACTTGCTTTGTAATCAGCAGTTAGGGCAGGAGCAGGATGTTTTTCTTTGTGACAGATGCAAATAGACCTGAAGGCAGAAAACAACATGATGGGGGAAAACCGGGGAGTGCTCTTGGAGAGGTCTATTGCTCCCAGCAGCGAGTATGTGCCTAATATGCAAATGCCTGGCACGAAAAGCTGAAAATTGCCTCTGGAAAAGCCAGAGCTGGGCACAAAGGTAGAGGGGAAGCGGGAGAGGGCAGTGGCACATGAGAAGTGGTGACATCCTCAGCCTCCCCATCCCCCAGGTCTGGCCCTTGAATTCAGCATTGCTTCAGCATGATGAAATGCCAGGGCAGTTATGGAGTTAAAGACAACCTCACCAGGAAAGGGATGGGTTCACACACATACAGTGCAAAGCAAGCCTGCTCATGTAATCCGAAGGAAGAAATCAGGTTTTCATTGCCGAGTTCATCCCTCAATAAACAGCAATGAGTTTGGATTGTTGTGGGGCTTTTTTTCCCCATTTTTTGTATTAAATTACCCTTTCCCAAAGCTATCCATTGACAAGCTATGCTGCAGTTTCCATCAGTTCCCATGCAGGTACCAGGAGAGAGGACGGGGAGCAGATCTGAGCACTATTGCCCTGGGGATCTTTCCCAGACTCTGCACATTCATAGCTCCCAGATTTTCTGCCCAGAATGGGTGACTGGCTGTGTTTAGCAGCTCTGGAGGACTTCTCTTCCCCAGATGAATCAAATTATTTCCCCCACACACTGAAAATTTCAGCCACTTCCAGGTAAGTCCTGTGTAACAAAGAGCACGAACCTGTCCTCGGCATATTTCAACTGAGGCTATGGGCTTTCCTAACAAGGATCTTCCTTCACTCCCAGCTTTATTGCTGATGTTCCATCCCTCTTCTCAGTGGTGTCTGGAGCTGCACGCCAGGCTTGGATGCCCGTGGCCCTGTGGCTGAGCCGGCTGCACCCTCTGGTGGCAACCCTGAGTCCAGGCTCTGCTTCTCCTGGAAAACATGAGAATTCCTTCCTTTTCTCCCACCCACGAGTTGGGGGGACTATTGCTCTGTACCCCCTTGAGAGGGAGCTTTGGCACCAGGCCGTCTGTTCAAGGGTGGGGAGGAATTAGAAGCAGAGGGAGCCTTCAAGCCAGGCTGAGAAGGGGAGCACAGAGGCAGCTCGGCCAGGTCACAAGGCCACAGTGTGCACAGCAGCTATATTTATCCACACAGCCAGCAGCTATATTTATCCGGAATGCCACAGGAGCCGACAGTCTTTGGGGTAATTTCCATGCTGCAGAAAAACACAATCTGGATATCTTTTATACTGTAAACCTCCTTCTGTGCTCCCCTTCTCCAGGGGCCTTCACTACCTCTCAACCCTTTCCTGTTCCTCCTTATGTCCCAGCATCTCCACCACAGTGATGCTGGGCTCATCTTCCTGCGTCCCTCATGCACAGCCCTCTCTGGGTCTCCCTTTCCCACTGGGAGCAGGTACGTCTCCATTTCTCTCAGTGAAGGGTGCAGACCATCCTTTGACTATGTTACTCAGCCTGCAGGCTTGGCCCATTTGTGGGTTTCCCAACAAGCCCATCCTAGCCACAAGCTTCTGAGGGCTGTGAAATGTGAATTCCCACAGCACGGGCAGGAGCAGGGCACCCCTCTGCTTCCAGCCCCCAGCTGCTCCCCAAAAGGGGGCACTGAACCAGTGTGTGTTTAGCCAACACACACAGCTGACAAAGGACAAGCTGAGGTGGAGAGATGCTCATGAGCTTTCCAAAATCAAACCGAACAACCCATCTCTTTTTAGTGTTAATTATGAGCTCACAACTTTTTAAATCCTAGAACGGTTCAGGTCGGAAGGGACCTCTCAAGGCAATCTAGTGCAACCCCCCTGCAGGGAGCAGGGACAGCTGCAGCCAGAGCAGGGTGCTCAGAGCCCCAGAAAACCTCACCTGGGATAGTGCCAGGGATGGGGCATCAACCACCTCTCTGGGCAACCTGGGCCAGGTTCTCACCACTCTCATAATAAAGAATCCTAAGAGCCGATCTAAATCTACCCTCTTTCCGTTGTAATGCCGGGGTTTGGCCGGGCTGGCCACACTCCCTCGGCGTTAGCAGAGCCCCTTGTCCCGCCGAGCACCCTCGCCTGCTCAGGCTGCAGCTGCCACCCCCGCCTGGCTCAGCAGGGGTAGTTCCTCCGCTCTCCGCCTGTTTGTCCATCACCCTCAAAACACAGCCCTTGGCTCCCAAGGTTCTGACGGTCCCGTCTCACGTGTCCGTGAGGTGACGCAAGGAAGGGGAAAGCGAAACATCCTGTACTTGGGACCCCGCTGTTCGCCGGGGCAGCCGCTGCCCTGCTGCCTTCCCGGCCCTGCTGCCCTCTCTGCCCGGCGAGCCAAAGTCTGGCGGCGGGGCTCAGCCCTTGAGCGCCCCGGCTCCTCCCTACAGCTGCCCGGCCGCCGGCCCTGGCTCCTCCCGCCGCGGGGAGAGGCGGAGAGCGGGCAGGGGCGGGTGCCCGCAGCGGGCCGGCCCCCGGCTCCCAGATCCAGTTTGCTGGCCGCGATGGGGTCCCGAGTATCCGTGGACGGCTCCGTGCGGGTGGTGGTGGTCGGGGGGGGCTTCGGAGGCATAGAGGCCGCCAGCTTGCTCAAGTCCTGGGCCGTCCCGTTCCTGCTGGTGGACATGAGGGATGCTTTCCATCACAACGTGGCTGCCCTCCGTGCGGCCGTGGAGAGCGGTAAGGGCTCGGCTGGTTTCCACAGCCTTCCTCCTGCGTGAGTCCCAGCGGGTCAGCTCTCCTTCCCCCACCGGTGACCAAGGCAGCTCGGAGGTACCTGAGGAGTAGCAGGGAACAGGGCACAGAAAGTGCCTCCTCCACCCCCGTGTTTGTCTGGAAAACAAATACTTGGCTCTGGGAGGACCCCCCAGCTCTGTGTTAAGCTAATTGAATGTCCGCGGGGAAAAATGAGCAAAAAAATCAGTCGGGTAGTCCTTTTTATTTATTTATTTCAAGAATTTATAAGGTGACTAAGCTAAAAGCAGCAGCAGCATGGAGGGATGAATCAGTGTCTTTCTGAGCTAGTACGTGGAATGTTGAGCAAGCAAAGCAGCGAGGCCCTGGTGATAAAATTTTGTTGGTGAGCTGCTCACACACTTGCCTGGGATCTAAATGGGAGATGGAGCTAATCCTATTACCCCAGTTGCCGGGGATTTAGGGAGAAAATCTCATGTTCAAGGCTAGGAACAAGCATCAAAAAGATGTCAAAACCTTGGTCTGAGAGGCAGATAACTTGACAAAAAGCCTCTGAACATCCTGCCCGAAATGCCATGGAGCACTTACTAGAAGACCAGTGCAAGAGATTCTGTACAGAGCAATACAGGCAGGAGAGTCACCTGGCCCCTGAGGAGATGATCTTGTCATCAAATCTGAGGCCAAGGTCCTGAATCTCACTGCTGGGCAGAGATAACACAGAGCCAAGGCCCAGCCCCTGATCCCAGGTGCAGACAGTGCTTTTGCCTGCTCAGGGCTGGTGTGAGGGAAGATGGGCAGAGGAGCTTGTTAGCCACGCAGAGGTCGATCTCTTCCCTTATGCCTCCTCTTCCCACAGGGTTTGCCAAGAAGACTTTCATCTCTTACTCTGTCACCTTTGGGGACAGCTTTCGACAAGGCAAGGTTGTGGGCATAGACCCTGCGAGGCAACGAGTTTTGCTCAGTGATGGTGAGGTGAGTGATGCAGTGAGAAACCTGGCTGCCCTGTGCAGTCACCAGCTCACTCAGAGTCAGCCCTCAGCAGGGTGTGTTGGGAATCTTTCCTCCTCCATGTTCCTCTCTGGCCGTGCCGTGGTCGTGGGGACGCAGTACTCCAAATCTAGGCTGTACTGGTGATGCCTGGGTGGAGAAGTGACTTGGAATTTAGGTTTGGAGTCCTTTGTGAGGCAAAGAGATTGATGTGCAGGACCACAGGGCACCCACAGAAAAAGAGCAGGAAGAGAAATGTAACTGTCAGCTGGCAGAGGAGGTGGGGTGTGGGCGGGGAACACATGTGCAGGGCTGAATCATGCTCTGGGAGAAACACACTGGACCTTTGCCCTCGAGCTGGACAAGAGCTGGGAATGCTGTTTGGCTGTGGCAGAGACCCTGGTGTTTCCTACACTGAGCAGCTGAGCACATGAACCCTGACAGAGACAATACCCCCCGGCTCAGATTTAACAGGCACAACAGGGTTTCTGTTCCCCAAACAAGACACAACCCAAGCCCCCTGGGAAGCCACAGATTGCCTTCCTCGAGGTTTCTGCCACCTGCGGGCAGACAGACAAATGCTCATACTTAATACTGGCCCTGGAACTCCAAGAGACAGAGAAGAATGAAATCAATGACTTAGTTCCACAGAGGACTGCCCCAGAGAGAAGCAGAACCTCAGCTGTCTCCTTTAAAACCAACAGGCAATGTGGGGAAAGACTGACACATTTAATCATCCTCAGGAGCTTGGTAGCACAGTCCATCGTTCCCTATATGTGTTGAATGGCACCATCTCTCCTAGCCAAGCTAGGGGAGTGGAGCTAGGAGTGGTCTGGAGCTCTACTGGGAAGTGGATGTGCACTAAATACACCACCACACCTAAGTGCTTGGATGAGCTTTTATTCTTAGAGCTGGATTTAGAGCTCAACAATTAACCCTGGAGCTCAGATCCTTATCTAACAAGGGCAGCAGCTCTGATAACTTTTTTCAGCCAGAGCACCTCATCTCTGTTCAGACGGTGGTGAAGAAGAGTTAGTCTCTGGAGCCAGTGGTGATGTACCTGTGATGATGGCTTCAGTGCCTGGCATAAATATCAGGCTATGTCTTGTAAGCTTGTGGTAGCTTTTTTAAAGCTGTCAGCTCAGCTGAAGAATGGTGCTTCTCTCAGACCCTGGGAAGGCAGTTACCTGGTGTCACCTGGACCAAGTAACTTCCTAAAGACACTTTCTGACAGTGGCACGTACTTTCCTAGTTATCAGCAGGGGCTGGAGGAGGTGGAATGAGTGGATAGCACCTAGGAGGCAACAATTGTGTTCTAGGGTCTGTTTTTAAGAGGTCTAACATCCTATTTCACCTTCTGCCCTCCCAGGAGCTTCGCTACTCCCATCTCATTCTTGCAACAGGCAGTGATGGGCCATTCCCTGGAAAGTTCAACAAAGTCATTGACATGGAAAGTGCCATCCAGACCTATGAAGACATGGTTAAGGAGGTGAGGAATCTACTTATTCCCTACAAGGTGTTGCCTGCCTGTCCCAGGCACTAGTGTGGGTATCTGGAGCCATCTGTGTGTGAGCAAGAGATTGTGATGCCTGCAGGGACAGACAGGCCAGGATGAGGAGCCTGCAAGAGAGGAAACCTGAAATGCTTGAGAGTACTCAGGTAGTTTGTTGCTGTGGGGCTAGTGCTGTATCTCAGAAGGGTCTGTTCGAGGAGCAGCTGAACTTCCTGCACGTTACAGTTCTCTTGCAACACGAGTTTCTTCTTTACTTCAAGATTGAGAAATCTGAGCGGATCCTGGTAGTGGGAGGAGGTTCTGCTGGAGTCGAGATGGCAGCAGAGATCAAAACAGAGTACCCAGCCAAAGAGGTACCAGCACATTCCTGACACTTAACTTCATTCTTGCTTCTGTGATGGTCTCACTGGAGGTACCTGAGGTCACTGCCAACCCAGAATTTCCATTCGATGGCAGCTTTTGCTCCCACTGCCTCCTATCCTGAGAGTGCCCAACAGCCTGTCACTAGCCAGATGACTGGCACTAGATGCCTTTCACTGGCTCGCCTTTCACTGGCTGTAGCTGCTCCACCTGGCACATGACAAGCCCTGTCCTGTTTGCACATCCCCCTGTTTGCTGTTTTGTCCCCAACAGGTGATCCTCATTCACTCCAGAATTGCACTTGCTGATGTGGAGCTGCTGGACAGTGTCCGTCAGGAGGTGAAAGAGATTCTCCTCAAGAAAGGAGTGCGCCTCTTACTCAGTATGTGCTTACCACTGCTTCTGATCTACACTCTGCAGCTCTGCAACCTGCTCTTCCTTTAGCCAAACTCTCCTACTGGCATCCTCTTTTTGACTAAGCATGGATCCCTTGAAGTACCTCCCTCATCAGTACCTGTTTCTCTAGACACACCTGGGCTAGCTGGAAGTGGCAGCCTAGTAAGGGTTTGTCACCCAGGGGTCTCTGTCCCAACAGGCAACAGGGTCAGCGACGTGGAAGACCTCACACTGAACTGTTTCCAGAAGGACATGGTGGTAAGGACAGAGAAGGGCATGGAGGTGGTTGCTGACATGGTGATCCTGTGCACAGGGATCAAGATTAACTCTTCGGCGTACGCCACTGCGTTTGGTAAGTGAAAACCCACCGGGTTTTGCTTCAGTGTCTTGTACAGGAGTACTGTGGGGGTAGAGTCAACCTTACACAACCTGCAGGGGTTATGCCATGATACAGCAACTGCTGTTGCACCACATCAAAGACCTGACTGTGAAATGGGACCTTTGGAAACTCAGACCATAGATCAGGTGGCCATCAGTCTTTTCCGGCTCCTGCTGCTAGTACCTCCAAAAAGCCTCCATGTCCTAGTTCAGTATGAGGCAGGTGATACCTAGAAGTAGCTGGCAACTCCTGGTGGAAAGGCCAGGATTGCATCCTAGATAAAAGCTTGCTGAGTTCCGAGGCTCAGCACAGTCAGTGTTCCTGCTGAGCAGTATCACAGGGCATTCAACGCAGACACTTCTATGATTCTATGCTCTCCAGCCCAGGTTCTCTCACAGCCCAGTGTCAGTGATGGCACCACAGCTATGGAGCAACATGACCATGATACAGCCTCCTTCTCAGGAGTTGTGCACTAGCTCTTGCTGTTTCTACACCAAAGGGTGTTTCATTGCACGAGGCTGCAGTTATTAACTACAGCAAGGCAAAAAGCAGCTCCTCCCTGACAAGGGGATGAAAACCCCTCTTTGTGTCATTGGCATCATCAGTGTTTCGGGGTGTCGGGCTACAACGAGCAGTGCAAAGCTCCTTCTGAAAACTCCCTGTTTGGTAAAACAGGGGACAAAATGGGAAGTAATGGTGCACTGAAAGTTAACCAGCACCTCCAGCTGGAAGGCTACGAGAACATCTATGCCATCGGGGACTGTGCAGACCTGAAGGAACCCAAGATGGCCTACCATGCCGGGCTCCACGCCAACGTGGCTGTGACCAATATCATCCACAGCCTGA
Organism: Corythornis vintsioides; assembly: GCA_025447755.1. Lineage (NCBI taxonomy): Eukaryota > Metazoa > Chordata > Aves > Coraciiformes > Alcedinidae > Corythornis > Corythornis vintsioides. Next base: position 25,314 of record JAOEGS010022117.1, on the reverse strand, counting down.
CACACAAGCCTCTTAAAACCTACGAGCCAGGTAAAGCAGTCTCTTAGCACCTGCCCTTGCCTGGGGGCAGCTTCTGGGGCACTGGTTGGAGGGGAAGGACTACTGGGGGTGACTGTATAGACTTATAGCTCAAGCTTCATCTTAGTTCTTGCCAAAAGACACTGGAGAGTTAATTATCTGTGTCAGTCTAAGGGCACAACCTATCCTTTCTTACCAATGTATTCTTGATCAATCTGCTGGTGGTTGTGCTATTCATCAAACTTTCCTTTTCTTTAAGCTGCTTACTGTCCAATTGAATCCTAGAAGAAGGAGATGACTTTCTCCTCCTTTCTCCCTTTAAACTACACTACAAGCAGAAGCTCTAGTCTCTAGACTAGAGTCTAGATCTAGTCTCAAAAATTTAGCTAGGGGATGGGTCTCATTAACAAGCAACAGATGAACTTACAGTAACTATGCTGAAAGCTGTTCCACATGGATGGAGGGCAGTTGGAGTTCTGTTTGGTTTTTTTTAAAGGCTGTCCTGTCTGTCTACATTTCTTTCTAATTAAATTTTTGTGTCTACTCTTGGGAGGATAGAATCATTCTACAGCATGCACACAGCCCATTCCTTCAACAATCCCATTACTGACCAAAGCAGAGCAGATGGTAGAAAGGAGAGAGGTGCAAGCAGATCTCCTGGGACCTGCTTCTCTCCTTTTCACACCCATGTCCTTGCCACATGGCTGTCTTAGCAGCGTGGGTGGGTATGAGGTGGGTGCAACACCTACATTAGCAGGGTTTGACACTTGGCTTTGAAACTGCCTCACTTCCAGCTCTTCCTCTTGTGTCCAGGTTCACTAACATTCCTGCTCTCCATGGGCAGGAACGATGGTGTGGGCCAGGTGAACGGGTACTATGTGGGACGGCTGTTGGTGACCGTCGCCAAGAGCCGCGGCCTGTTTGTCTCCAAGAGCTGGAAGACCATGGGACAGACAATGCCCTCTTAAGGGGGGATCAGAACAAACCAGCCAGCCATGCAGCAACTGGAAGAAGGCCAGGGTGCACTTGTACAACCTGATGCTGTCTCCTGAGCAGCTCCTGAGGCCACCTGTCAGCCTGCTGCATTGAAGGGGTTAGGCCTTGCTGTGGAGGGGAGGGAGGCCCTTTCCCAGGGCAGCATACTGAAGCTGTCACGATAAAAAAACAGAGAAGGAAAGTTCCTTTTATTTTCCTGTTGAGATAGCCCCAAGCAAGAACCCTGGTTTACCTTGATTTGTAACAATAAACACTGTGGATTTTTAAATCTTTGTGGTTTGTTATGTGGTTTTGTTTGGCGCTTTTTTCCCCCCCTGGCTTTCTCTGCTCTTGCTCTTCTAAGAAGTAGCTGCCTCTCTCAGAGCTGGAGCCTGCTCTGCCCCGTGCAGACAGAATGGCTGGCAGCACCCATGCCGTGGTCATCCTGGAACTCAGAATAATGCAGCTTTGTGTCACTGGCTCCACAGCAGCTTTCATTATGTTGCTTATAGCCCTATGCTATAAGAGCTGGCTAACTGCATGCTGTGACACAGCGAGCTCTTAATTACAGATGCTGCTGTTTGGAGGGTTTTTTTCCCCCCCCTTCTTTTCTTTTTTAAGGCAAGAAATTCTCAGAGCAAAAGTAAGGTTTATAACAATAAACACACTTGACAAGTCTTTTTCTTTTTTTCTTATAAAACAAACAAAATCACCATGAAATATTCTCAGTAATTACAGAGATCATTGTGAGTTAAAAGCAAAACAGAAGCTCCTCATGCATACTTCCAAAATCTTCTTCCCCCTCTCTGTGAGCTGGAGGCAGATGTTTATCCTCAAGGTAGGGGAAAAGGGAGCAGAACATTTTTAAGAGCTTTCTTTAAAGTGTGTGTGTGTGTGTTTGTGTGAAATTCCATCACTACGAATCTAAGATGTGGTTACTCTAAAAACTTCTAAACTAAAGTAACAAGGGATGCTAAAGCTCCTGGAAAAGAGATGGTAACTTAATGGTTTAAGGTGATATAAATGCCTAGGGGATGCATGAAGAAATCAGACTAAACCCCTCTCACCTCTAGTCACAGCTCTCCATCAAGTCACAACACATCACACTACTACCACTCCCCCTCCTCGTCACACTGAAAAAAATAAAACCCACCTCTAATGCTTTTAATGCTACTCAAGTTGGTTGAAAAATAAAGTTTCGTTTTGCTGCCGCTGCTACTTGGCGTCGAGCTTGGCCATTTCCTGCACATAGATGCCAATGCTCTCACTGTCGAAGAGCAGAAAGTAAATGTTCTTCAGGGAGGAGGAGCTGGTGCTGTCGAAGTGGGTGGAAATGGCCCTCAGGGTCAGCTGGGCCACCGTCTGTTTGGGGAAGCAGTTTCTGTGTGGGAGGAGAGAACAGACCGAGTGAGGGCCAGCCCTTTTTTTTTTTTTTTTTTTTTTGAGGGGTTTGGGGTTGGAAAAAAATCCATTTGTTTCTACTTTTTATAATCACACAAATGTTTTTAATGCTCTGCCTTAGAATTGAACTTTTCAATGCCATTCTGGGAAAGCCAGAAAGTTCAAGGGATTATTATTTTTTTTTTTATTTAAAAACTGAAAAAAAAGAAATAAATTCATCAGCTCCTGATAAAAAAAAAGTAAAAATTAAAAAAAATAAATTCATCAGCTGACTTCCCCAATCTGTCATTAAAAATACTTTGCTTGAGACTTCAGTGAAAATAACTGAAATTACAACTGCTGTATCTATATTCACTGTAATCCAAGTGATTACTAGCAGATTTTCCTACTTTTCATTCCTGGCCAGGAAACTACCAATAAGGACTTTTTCTGTTAATTTCTACCTGCTTCACCACACACTGTCACCCAAACTGAATTACTCTACTTTTAAATGGCAAAATGATAGAGGTGAAAAGTCCTGGCACAACTGAGACATCAGTTACTGCCAACTGAGGCAGGACAGAAGAGAGATGAAAATTCACACAAGCCATACAGCATAATTCCTGATCTACCCAACACAACCAGCATTTATTGTGTAGACACATAGGTGGAATAAAGTGGCAGCAAAACCATTAAGTCTTATTTGAAAAACTCTGGTTTTCAGACACCTTTGATAACTAAAGTGTAAAACAGCCACACCTGATAAGACTTTGTGTTAGCAGCAGTGATTATAAGAGCAACAGAGAGTGAAATGGAACAAAGCAGCAGCAGGATCTCCACTAAGACTAATGCTCCAAGACTGGGTGAGTCTTAGATAACACAGGAGACATGAGGTCCACAGAGCCTATTTCTATTGGCATTAAAAGCTACAGTTCAGTTTTGAAAGCCAAACTTTATTATTAAAGACTAGTAAACCAATCTATCCTGTTTTCCTTTGACTGAACACTATAAACAAAAAGATCTGTCTATAAAGGATGAAAAATCAATAATTGCACTTCCTCTTGATTTATTCGTATGTCCTAATCCAACAAAACATTATCTTATCTTGAAAAACATCTGTGTAAAAATGGCATTTTCACCTCCTGCCTATCCAGTGATGTGTGCTGATTTCACTGGTCACTATGCAGTTTTGCTTTCCTTTTATTCACTAGCAGGTCAGCACAACTGGGCTGGACTATGTACTCTACTCTTTGGGCATTACCAACAAAACCAGTTAAAAAAACCAGTTAAAACATTTCATCTTAAACATAAGCATGGGAAATCCAACAGGTAGAAACAACTTTTGAAGTTAGCAGGGCTCATGTAAAGTTTCTTGTAAGATCAATGAACTGTCAGTTTAAAATAAAAACAAAACCAAGGGAAAAAACAAAAGATACTTTGCATTTCTTACTAAAGGGCATTTTATTTGCTGGTTATCAAGAAAGAAATGTGTAGCTTCATAGCTGGCATCAGAGTCCCCTTTTTAAAGCAGAACTATGTTTAAGAAACCTTGGTCTTTCTTTTGATAGCAAATATTTTGTATGACTAGTCTGCTGAATGTTTATTCTTGGGATGCCTTAAGTGAAACCCCAGCATTTAGCTGGCTCAGGCTGCATCACTTGCTTGCCTTTGGGATCATGCTGCTATGATCTCATGACCACAAACATGGTGTTAATAAGCCTCACCACAGCAGTGCATCTAAAACCCAGGTGGTTCACACCCGTGGCGGCAGAACGAGAAGGACTGCTCTGCCCATTTCTCAAAACAAAGGCTTTCTGGCCATTCCCTGCAAATGCTGCAACTCAAGCTCCCTTAACCTGGAGAAGGCAGTGGCCACAGCCTGCTGTGAGGCAGGGTGTTGTGGGGCAGAAGGCACCTCCCTCCCCACCTCAGCAGCTCTGACAGCAAATCACAGCGCTGCCGCCCGGCACAGCCATACCTGCCACTGGGGAACGGGGGGAAAGCCACCGACTTCAGCTTCTTGTCTTCTGCAGCTGTCAAGCAGTTCTTTACAGTCTCTTCGAGCTGCTCTTCACACTTGTCTGAGCCCCACTGGGGGATGTGACAGTGGATGACAAACTTTGCTGCCAGGCCGCTGGACTGTGTGAGTGCAGCTAACAAAGGAAAGCAAACTTTTAGTTCCCAGGGGAAAACACCCTGCAATGACCCTGCAACCCAAACCACTTTCTTCATTACACTGACAGGCTGAGAGAGCTGGGGGTGTTCAGGCTGGAGAAGAGAAGGCTACAGAGAAACTTTCTTGTGGCTTCCAGGGGCTACAGGAAAGACTTTTTAGGCTATGGGGCAGTGACAGGACTGGAGGGGAGGGAGGACCCCAGGAGGGTGGGGAGACATTGGCACAGGGTGCCCAGAGAGGTGGGGGAAGCCCCATGCTTGGAAATTTCTCAGGCCAGGCTGGATGGGACTCTGAGCAACCTGCTGTAGTGGGAGGTGTCCCAGCCATGGGCAGGGGGATTGGAACTGGATGAGCTTTGAGGTCCCTTCCAACCCAAACCATTCTGTGATTACCTCTCCAAAGAAGCACATTAGGAACTGCCACAATGTCTCACTTGCAATCATCATGTGACTGTCTCATCATCACTTTTGTGATCAATTCTTATTTCTCATTAGGTTTACACACAGTTAGTCAATAATATCTTACAGCTTTCTCATTCATCAGGGCCTCTGAATTTGTTTTATGCAATGTCTCAAAACCTCAGGCTGAACACAGTAAGATTAGTCCCCCAACAGTTATTTCTGCTGTGCTGTCACTGCCTTATCTGAATGCTTTGCACAAATATCTTGCATCATCATTACAGCTCCAGACTGTTAGGCAGCAATATTTAGACCCACTTCACAGCTGGGTCATTTCACACAACAACATGAAAAAACAAAGGTGTTTGTTGAAAAGTCTTCACCAGTTATGTTCAATTAGGCATCTGAAGATTGATTTTTCAGAAAGCCCAATCCATGTCCAGGACCTGCAGAACCCAGGTTAAACACCCTGAAATTAGCTGTGCAATTAATGCCCGAGGATGAAAAACTTGGATTTGTTCACCTGTCCACCATCACAAAGGAATTTTTTTTGCAGCACATAAGAATTCTGTCTAGTGCTTCACAGTGCCATTTAAATTTCAATCAGAAGAGTTATGTCAGGCCTTTAACCACAGGGAGCAAACTGACTGCAAACAACACAGGTATCCTGTGAGCAGCACTTGAATTCAACCCCTTAGGCTGGAGCTCAAGTGTTTTCAGCAATTAACAACCATTTATTACCACTTGCCTCAAAACCAGCAGAAAGGGCAATTTTAAACACAGGAACACAACACGATGCTTGAGAGCATACATTTTCCTAGCTATTAAACTAATATCTTCTGTCCTGGGACTGCCTTAATAGCATAAAAGGAGCTTGTTTTCTAGTTAGGTAGTGATGTTGTCAGAGAAAAGTAGCTTACTTCGAAGTTACAGTATATAATTTTGATTAGTGAAGTAAAATACCTTGTGTAAAGTGACACAGTGCCCTGTACACAGGTGACAGCTCAAGTTTTCCTTACTTTTTGGACTCCCACAGACAGAAATTGCCTAACTTTAATTAGTCAGCCTGCTGTTACTTATGCTGGCAGCTGGAGACCCAGAGACAGAATGTGCACAGCACTTGGGGATTCTGCTTCTTCCTTGTTTCCCCCATTCTGAGCAGGCTGTCTGCATCAGCAACAGCTTCCAAACACAAACACCCCTATCACACGAGTAAAGGCATATGCATTAGCAAGAGCAGGACACAGGGAAACAGAGCCAAGAACATCTGAGATGAGCTGTTCCCAGTGTCCTTTTTACCTTCAGCAACTTCCAAAGGTCCTTGAGATTTGCGAAGCTCTTTTACTGTTTCTAGGAACTCCTTCCCTCCAGCCTTCTCCAATGCCTTGCCTGCAAGGACACAGAGCAGAGGGCCTTGGCTTCAAAGCAGCAGCATGAAAAAACCCCTATGTGTTATTTAACAGAAGAACACTGTACACATACTATCCTGTTTCCCCTCTACCAGCAGCAGCTGATGTCTATATTTACCACTCTCTCTAGCCACAGATTAGTTCACTTTCTATTGGATTTCAAAATCTCTGTATGTTGTTACTGGAAATTAATGATCTGTAAGAATGGTACCTTACTTTGACTTACAGCTAAAATAGTGAAGAATGGGATTTTCACCATTCAGATTTTCAGCCAGTAGAAGGTCTTGATGACTGACTGTATAAAAGAATGATCCTGCTATAAAAGAATGAAGCCTGCTACCAGGTTCTGTGTCTCTTTAAGCAACTGCCTGAATCTTTTTTTGTGTCCCTCTTGCTTCAATTTCCATATTTGTACACCAGCAGTAGTTATTTTTCCTTATTGCACATGAGCAGTATAAGACTTTGTAGATAAGTATTTCTAAAGTTTGTAAAATCTTACAAGGAAAAGTGTAAATAGAAGTGATATTAATGACATTTTTGTCACAGAAATCACCAGAGGCAAATGTAAAAATAACTCATTAAAGGTGCAGTAATGATGCTTTACACCTTCACTGCTCATGTGCTTCAACAAATTATCTGTTTCAAAAGGCATCATTAAAAAAAGATAAATGAGCAATTAGCCTGTCATACCTAGTCAGATCCAGCCTGATTTCAGAAGTGTGGTATATTTTATGGCCTGGGAAAGAACAGGATGGGATCTCAGCAGTCAGCTACTAGAGCAGTTACTGTTTCAACTCTACATCTGGGGTTTTTTTTTTCTGCTTGCAGCAGAGCCTCACCTATTTCCTCCTTGAGATCTATTTCAGCAGTTGTGGGGTGAACGATGCCTTCTACTTTCATGGAGCCAATATGGCTGATGTCACTCTGTGTCAGAGAAAGCTGCAAAATAATAATGAGGGAGTAGAAAAAAAGAACAAAAAAAAAAGTAATCCGAGTGTGAAATAATTTTCATACCAAAAAACTTAAGTGAAAGAAGGCTGATTCAGCCTTCCAGACATGAGTAGTTTCCCTGTGTTCAAGATGTGTGATTCTGATATTGAGCCTTTGATTAACTTGTTTGTACACCACTCAGATTCTTTTGTGATATCACCACAGCATGGCAGCCTCTTCCAGAGGAGCTGGAGAGGTGGGAATGTTGATCTGCTGGGAGGTTGGGAGGCTGTGCAGAGGGCTCTGGCCAAGCTGGAGCAATGGGTCCAGGCCAATGGGATGAGGTTCAACAAGGCCAAGTGCCAGGTCCTGCATTTGGGTCACATCAATCTCCTGCAATGCTCCAGGTGGAAAAAGAACAGCTGGAAAGTGCTCAGTGGAAAAGGACCCAGGGGTGTTGGTCAACAGGCCCATGAAGATGAGCCAATGTGTGCCCAGGTGGCCAAGAAGGCAACTAGCACCCTGGCTTGTGTCAGCACTAGTGTGGCCAGCAGGACTGGGGCAGGGATCATCCCCCTGGACTGGGCACTGGGGAGGCTGCACCTTGAATCCTGGATTCAGTTTTAGGATCCTCACTCCCAGAAGGACATTGAGGAGCTGGAGTGTGGCCAGAGAAGGGCAATGGAGCTGGGGAAGGGTCTGGAGCACAAGCCTGGTGAGGAGCAGCTGAGTTGTTGAGTCTGGAGAAAAGGAAGCTCAGGGGAGATCTTCTTACTCTCAACAACCCCGTGACAGGAGGTGGGAGCCAGGTGGGGTCGGGCTCTTCTCACAAGGAATTAATGATAAGAGGAAACAGCCTCAAGTTGCACCAGGGGATGTTTAGGTTGGACATCAGGAGAAATGTCTTCCCCAAAAGAGCTGTCCAGGCCTGTCCCAGGCTGCCCAGGGCAGGGGTGGAGATCACATCCCTGGAGGGGTTTCAAAGCCATGGAGCTGTGGTGCTGAAGGACACAGTTCAGTGGTGACCTGGCAGGGCTGGGATCATCAAGTTGGTACTGATGATCTTCAAGGTCTCTTTCAAGCAAAACAATCCTATGATTCTAAGTCAGTGCTAGAAAATTCACATTCTAGCATCACACTTTGAAAAGGCTGATTCTGGAAATGCTTTTGTTTAAAGAGAAATCTACTAATTTTTTTCTTTTTCTCCTGTAGAAACACTTGCTCAGTACTTCACCAGCTGAAAACCATCCTGATCTATTAAAGCTTCACCAGCCAAGTAGTTAATTACCCTTTCAGTTCCTGGCATAAAGAAAACAAGGAAGGCTTTACCCACCCTTGCATCTGGGTATACAAATGGGCCAAAACTTGATGTCTTCAAGTGCTCTAAAAAGGCTGCTCCCTAGATTTCACAGCCTCATCACTCTGAGCAACCACAGAGAACAGAAACTCTGAAAATCATTAAAAAGACTTTAGAGTTGCTGACCATGGGCCCAGCATACCTCATTTCTTTCAAGAGTTACTGTAGTGCTGCAAGTCCTAACCAGAACAATAAACACTGACCATTTTAGAACATAAAGTGAGAAGCTGCATGGATTCTGGAGGAACTCAGGACAGTTGTGATCTCCACAAAGGAGATGGAAGTTTTGTCTACACAAAGACAGACTACAGCTTTTTTAAGGCAGGCAAAACCCTCTTGGTGAGTACAGGCAAACAACCAACCAAAAAAGGGATAGACAGCTGTCTGGACACCAAGGACATGCAGGTATTTTGAGGAATGCTGTGGTTGTGGCCAGGCCACGTGTCACTGTGCTGAGATGGAGCAGCAGATGTGCCCGGCAGCTCTGCTGAGGTCCTCACTTTGAACAGTGAGACAGCAGCAGCACTCAGCCCACTCTGAGATGGGGATTCTGGCAAATGTTTGCCAGTTGCTGGGTGATCCTGGGAACTGGCCCAGAAATACTCTCTTGTAGTAAATAAAGAGCTAGCCTAAAAGTTAAACCTGGTTTGGCAGCGTGCCAGTCACAACGCAGCCAGGTCCAAACTGAACAATCCAACAGAGCTTGGGCCAAGAGATGAATCAGGATGGCTCAGCTTAAATTAAATTTGGGACCACTAAGGGGAGGTGTAGAGACCTTGTCCTGGTGTTCTCTCTCTGGTTTGGCTGGCCTTCATTACTGTGATCCCAGTCTGTAACAGCTTTGTGTTACCTTTTGTCCTGGCACGAGGCTCTTGGAGGACAAGATAGTGAAACCATCCCCAGGTCCATCTTCAGATGTTGAATTTGAAGCTCCTTCTTTTTCATTGTCCTTCTGTTTGTTCTATTTGGGGGAAGGAAAAAAGCAAGAACTCTCAGAGGAAAAATAAAAATCAAAGAACCCCCAGCATTTACCATTATTCAGTAATGGATGGATTTAATCAGTTATTACAGATGTCATCTTCTCAGATCATTATATTACTCAGTCTTTTAACCCCCAAGCTTTATGTAACAACAGAGGTTTTCACCATTTATATAATGCTGAAACATGAAAGGTTCATCCAAGGCATTACATCTGAGAAAGCTAAGATCCCAGAGTGAAACAAAGAGCTTGTCAAAATGGCATGTATCATGTCACGACAGGTTCCCTGGTCAGTGGGAAATTTTTAACAGCAACCTGGTAACTATGGAAGGCTGAAGGTGTGACATCTCCCAAGCAGGAAATATTTTCAAGTACTGGTTGCTATTTTAAAAGCTAAGAGTTCACTGTCACACAGTATGTGTGGAAATGAAGAGATTCTACACAGTTATCAAGAAAGTATTGCAAAGGGTGACATGGGAATCTGAAAAGTTTCCTTCGAAGCTCTACAGGGTTTTGACACTAAAATTAATTGTAAAAAAAAATACTGTCTTTGCCTTTATTTCTAAAGTTTAAAGAAAAAAAATCTGGGTGTGTCTATATCAACTCTTACCTGCTGCTTCCAGCTACAAACAATGCAGAAGCACTAATTTATTCCTCCTAATACTCTTGGTTGGTTTTGATCCACTCCCTCTTCTACACCTCTGAAGTCCCATAACTGCCTCATGTTTACCTTTTTGGGTGTCCTAGCCTTGGTAGACTTTGCCTTCTTCCCACTCTTCTTGTTCACCATGGACTTCCTTCCTTTCTTCTCTGGAGCAGGGGAAAGGATGGTCTCAGATTTTCCTTTGGCACCCCTCTTCTTGGCTAGAAGCTCTGGCTGGATTCTGGGCAGGACCCCTCCACTTGCAATGGTCACACCTTTGAGCAACTGCAATGAGAAGCAGAGTAAAGCAGCAGCATGTTAAAGATTCTCTTGGTCTGCACTCCAGCTGCTGGCTATTGGATACAGTCTACACTTCCCAAAGCACTGCACCTTCTCCCATTTTCAGGAAAAAAAACAAAACAACCAAAACACTATTAGGGAGAAAATTCACAATAATGAATGGAGTTAGAAATCCTGTGTGGGCATGGGGTTATGACCTGGGGCAATTACAGAAACATGGTGGGACAGCTCACGTGACTGGAATGTGGTCATGGATGGCTATGTCCTCTTCAGCAGAGAAGATCATCAAGGTGAGGTGATGGGAGTTGCTCTTTATGTGAGGGAGCAACTGCAATGTCTTCAGTTCTGTCCAGGGGTGGATGAAGAGTGAGTTGAGAGCTTGTAGGTGCTAATTAAAGGATAGGCTGGCATGGGTGATACAGTTGTGGGTGTCTATTCCAGGCCACCTGATCAGGATCAGGAAGTTGATGAGGCCTTCTCCAGGCAGCCAACAGCAGCCTGGCAATCACAGACCCTGGTTCTCATGGGGGATTTTAACTATCCAGGTATTTGCTGGAAGGGCTGTTCAGCCAGCCAGCCACAGTCCAGGAGATTCCTCCAGTGCATTGATGAGAACTTCTTGATGCAAATGGTGGAGGAGCCAACCAGTAGGGGAGTAATGCTGGATCTTATCCTCACCAACAAGGAGGGTCTGGTTGATGCAGTGAAGGTTGAGAGCAGCCTTGGCCTTAGCAATCAGGAGATGGTGGAGTTCAAGATCTTGTCTGGGAGGAACAAGATATCAAGCAGGGCTACGACCCTGGATTTCAGGAGGGCCAACTTTGGCCTTTTCAAGCAACTGGTGGGTGGAATCTCATGGGACAAGGTACTAGAGGGCAGAGTGGCCAGGATAGTTGGTTAACATTTAAGGACCTCTTCTTCCAGGTTCAAGATCAGTGCATCCCAGTAAGTGGGAAATCAAGAAAGGGAGCCAGGAGTCTGCTTGGTTAAGTAAGGAGCTGCTAAGCAAACTGAAATGGAATAAGAGAGTCTACAGATCATGGAAGGAGGGGCTGGCCACCTGGGAGGAGTATAGGCCTGTTGTCAGAGGATGTAGGGAGGTAAGTAAGAAGCCTAAGGCCTCGTTGAAACTCAACCTGGCAAGGGAGGACAAGGATAACTAAAAGGGCTTCTCCAAATCTACAGCAGGTAAAGCTCAGGTTAGAGGCAACGTAGGCCCTCTGCTGAATGGGGTGGATGCCCTGGTGACAGAGGACACAAAAAAGGCAGAGCTACTGAATGCCTTCTTTTTCTCTGTCTATACTGCTGGAGCCTATCCTCAGGAGCCCTTGGCAGCTGAAGCACCAGAGGACAGTGTGACAAAGGAGGCTTCCTGTGTTGATGAGGACTGGGTTAAAGATCAGTTGAGTAACCTGGACACCCATATGTCCATGGGCCCCGATGGGATACACCCACGAGTGATGAGGGAGATGCAAAGATCATTGCCAGGCCACTCTCCATAATCTTTGAGAGGTCCTGGAGAACAGGAGAGGTGCCTGAGGACTGGAGAAAGGCC
>JAOEGS010022116.1:37111-69834 GCA_025447755.1 Corythornis vintsioides | reverse complement strand
CATGAACTCTGAGGTGCAGCAGTGGATTCTGAGGTGCTGCCATGAACTCTGAGGTGCAGCAGTGAACTCTGAGGTGCCGTGCTTTTGCCTGCAGGGGTGAGGCCAGCCCTGGTTCCAAGGGGTGGATGGAGGGTGTTGGAGGAGCAGTGTAGGTGCCAGCAGTGGGCCAGGCAGCTTTTCTCTCCGTGACACTTCCCTGCTCTCATGTCCTCCCCCAGTCAATCCAGAGCTGATTAATCTGAAGTTACACAGAGTGAAAATCCCACCGTGGGTATTTTCTATGCTGCGCATCACTCGAGAAATCCCTGACAGACTCAGTATTTACAGAAGACTGAATTCTTAGCTTTTAGAATTTCAAATAGAGCACCATTCCAGATGGCACTACTTTTCAACTAACTTTCCTATACATCACCAAACCCCCAAGACTGATGCAACTCTGCCCGTGCCCTGCACTGAAGTTAACGTGTCCCAGTCCGTGCAGGTGTGAACTTCAAACCAAATCTCCTCCTTCTGTATCCCTATTTTATTGCATTTATTATTTTTTTTTAATCCATAGTCACTTCTCCAGCTTGTGCTTTGGTTTTGTGTGCCCAATTTGCAGCTCCTTGGCTCCCCACCAGCTCTTTACCAAAATCCAAGTCAAAATATTCAACCATTCAGCATTGTTCTCTAAGCTTTACCCAAAGGACCATCAGCAGGATCAGCTGCACTGGTGTAATGCTGCTGGCTTAACCTCACTCACTGTTGGTCAAGTACCAATTATTCAAGGAAGGTGCCTTTATTTAAGTTAAACATCTTCCTTCCATCACCCTCACCACAGGGCCCAGAGTCAGGCAGAATTTGGAATGGATTTTGAATATCCCTTCCCATGGGAGGGCTCACATTTGGAACAGATCTGCATAAGCTTTACTCTGATGGACTTCTAGCAATTATAGTATAAAAAAAGCATAAATTTTCAGCAGCACCAGTAAGAAACCCCATTTAATGCAGTGACCTGCAGTCACAGGATGAAGGGACAAATAAGGAGGGCTTGGCTTTCTTCAGCATGAGGCTTTCCCAACACATGGACATCAACTGTTACTGAGAAATATTCTATCTGTGCCTTGTGAGCTTTCAAAAACAAAGAATGGCTGAAATAAAAAAGGTTGGTTGTTTTTCAGCTAATTCCAGGAGTGAATTAAGCTTTACAGTAGTCTGCAAGCTTGGAACCACAAGGATAATCTGGAGGGAGCTGCAGCATCCCCAGAACTCACTTTGGGGGTGATTTCATTGCCATCTGAAGCACGTCTGGAGAGGCAGGGCCTGCTCTCCCTGCAATATTGTCGTTTTGACTGACAGACAATATGTCTACAATCATCTCACTGCAGAGCCATGTGTTGCAACAGCTCCTTGTCCGACTCCAAAGCGTGCAGAACGGAGAGGAACTGGTGCCTTGCTGCTATCCACTCATCCCCCAGTAAAAAAAAAAGGATAAAAAACCCTACAAGCCACTTGGACACAAGGAACAGCAGCGTGGCCCAAGAGGTGCTCCAAGCTCTTTGTAGCTCTTCCCAACTGTTAGGATCTACTGACTTCTTAAACGTGGCCAGAGAGGTTTATAATGACACTTTAAAGCACACATGCCCCAAACAAAGCTACTGTTTCCACATTTCCCAAACTTCCTATTTATTATTCTAAAGCAAAGCAAAACTGAATATAAAAATTAAAAAACAAACCTAAAATTTTTGCGATCACAAGACAAAAAAAAAAGTAAATTGTTATTATTACAACATATTAATTCACACAAATATCTGATGCTGAAATATTGTTTTTATTCTGACCTCACACAGGCCTGCATAAGTATAATTATTATGCAGCATAATATGACAGAGATATCTGTCATTAGTAGAATTTCAGGAATTTTGAACATACATTTCAATAGCCTAAGTGGACCTAGCTTGGCAATTTAGCTGACCCTGGAAAAGAGTGCCTTATGTTCATCTTGTGCAATCTGTCCAGTAACAGATGTACACCATTACGATGTAAAGGGAGGTGGAGGAGGAGGGGAACAGCAGGAGAAGAGTCAGGCCATTCAGCAGCAGAGCCATGAGTTTCACCAGGCCAGCACCAAGGGTGCTCGGGAGTCTGTGAATCATTCCCAACAGGTTCCCAGGAAACCTGGGGTAAATAAATCCCTATTTTTCAAGTATTGCATTTCCTTTCTGTTAAATGCTACATAAACACACACAGAGCATCCGCACTGTGTGCCTGGGGGAGCAGGAGAGGGGCAGGCAATGCAAAGAGGCTGAGGTGGAACAGGGGCGCTACAGCAGGGGGTGCAACCAGGTCCCAGAGCTGCCTTGGTGTCAGCTGGAGCTTCCCCCAGCACCATGGGCTTGGAGCCCCAGGAAGCCTGAAGCCTACAGGTGGTCAAGTTCTCCAGCTTAACAGTTTGTGTTGATGACATGTTCAGATGTTTGAGTTACTTCGCCATAGCAACAGACACAACCTGTCATATTATCAACTCATCTTCCTTATTCCTGCCATGAATAGGCTGGGAGAGTTTGACTGGATTCAAGCTCCCTGCTGCCTATTGGGTTTGGGAAATTTTCTCACCTTTGTTTATTCAGTTCCTCTCAGAAATGTGTAAAAACAGAAAAGACTTGCAATTGCTTGTTTTTTAAAATCTTCCAAGTGCCACTTTTGGGGATGATGGCAACATAAAAATATTCATCATATCTGCCTGCACCAAATGTTGATATAAATTATTAATTTAAGGCAAGTGTGACAATTAAGCAGATTTATTAGCCTTAATACATCATGCAAAATTACTAAATGGCTTCTTTTTCAAGCTCGTGTTCTCTTTTTCTCTGCAATCAAAACTTCTTTTGTTTTAGATACTATATTTTATTTATTGATACACATAATTGTAAGAATGAGCTATCTGAGGGAAATTTGTGACAGCATATAATTAACACACTAAGTACGTACAGATACTTATTAGCATCACAATAGCAGTCAAGGGAGGAAAAAAAATCTTTTTCAGCCTGAGTTTTCAGTAAATACTGAAAAGCCAAACTGCTCACAGTGACTGTTGCTGAAATGCACCTGTATTTGCAGTCTTAGTAGGTGGACCATAAATTGTCTAAACTTGGGCTGTTCCTACCCAAATCTCTGCTCTTTAGCCACAAGGCTGATAGGAGAATGGCCAAGTTTGTATTTCCCTTGCCTAGGGCATGATGTCCAATACAAGAGTAGTTTGCAGGAGGGTCCAGGATGATGGTTCCCATGTTTTCAGAGGTATGAGTCCCCAGCTATCAATCAATATATTAGAAATACAGATAGACAATTAAAAAATCCACTTCATTATAATAAACACATATAAAACACACTGGACTACTCTGGTGTTTACCAGAAATGCTGCTTATTCCCCACATATTCCTTTGGGTGTCCTTTATACAAAAAAATAAGCCTGGTTGGTTTGGGTATTTTTTTTTTTTGTCTTCCCTCCCACATTAGGTGTTGCTCTGGGAGCTCAGATATTGTTTTCAGCTGAGCAAAAGGAAATGTCAGGGGTAATTTTGATAAATGTGAGCTATCTCATCTTCCCTGTTAACAACTGCTTGGGGTGTCTAATAACATGCACCTGGGAAGCTGATTTTTCTTCTTTGTGTGACCTCAAAGAGCCATAAAGAGCCTGTGGAGTAAAAAAGGACTGTACCTACAGGATAGTCAATAACACTGATGAGAAGACTTCATCAATGGGCAGGGAGAATGAGGTCCCTAACCCCCACTCCACCCCCTCACCTCAGGGCTCATCCCTAGCCCGTGGTCAGGGGGTGAAGAGCAAACCAGGGTCCCCAGCCAGGCTCTGTGATGTTCACACCCACACACAGCAGCAGCCACTGGTCATAGTGCAAACCCTTGACCTCAGCACAAGCCCCTGAGGCTGCACCTCTGCCTCTCCTCCAGGGACCTCAGCACTGACTCCTCCCTTCTCTCACCTCCCAGGTGAGAGAACCCCAGGATTTCCAGCAGTCAGCCACATCTCTGGAGTGCTCTGCTGCTTTAGTGTTGTTCCTCCTAGCTAAATGCTTTGATAGTGGCTCTGTTGTTCTGGGGTTAACATTAGAAAGAAAGAATGAATTATGGCCTGATCAAGAACATTCTAATGAAACAAAACTATCAAACTTCTTTGCCTGAAAAATTCAAATTTCCCACAGAACATCTACAGACATCTTTGTCACAAGAGAACAGCTTCAAAGTTTCTGTTTTGAAAGGTGTTTCATTTTTTAGCACGTAGAGGCTCCTGTGAATCTTGATAAATAGTAATGAGTTTCTTTCAATTATTTGACAAGTACAAAAGAAGTGACTCTCCACTGGCTAATGTGAATTAAAAAGAAAATTGTAGTCTATCTGGTTTCCTGTAAAAAAGATTTTCCCAAACAGAATCAGTAGGACTCCAAGTGACAAAATATTTTTGCTTCAGATGAGACAATTTTCTCAGCTTTAAAGCAGTTCTTTTAAAAGTTAAGCACATATTTGATATAAATGTCCTCTCATACAGATCCTAACATGAAAATACTGCACAGCTAAAAGAAATACCTCCTGCACTGGATTAATTGGCACAGATGTAATCTTAGTCTATAAACCTAGGCTAGGATTCAATGAGTCTGTGAAGCCTGACCGAATAGAAATCTGCTTTTTAAAATTAAGTGGCTTGTAGTCAAATTTTATTTTTATTCAATCTCTGCTTCTGGAATCCTCTAAGCAAGGCTGTTTTATTTTAGGAATGCTCTTTTAGTCAATTATTTAAATTGCAAAGCTGTACAACAGGATATGGTCTGTGGGGATTTGTTAGGTACCAATGGGTCATTTATTTATGAAATCTCCGTGCTCTACGCCTGTTGAAATATTGATGTTCTTCCCCTTTGCTCCTTTTTCTGATTTCAGTAAAATAGTAGCTATTGAATTGAATTAATTTACAGATCAGCCATTATAATGAAGTCTTATTTAATCATTAAGATGAGTCAAAAGAGGAGAAACACAGATGTGGCAGCTGGAGTTTCTGGAGAAGTGCAGCTCTCCGGGAGTCCTGGGCTAACCCAGAAGGAAACTTCAGCCAAGTCCCAGCCACGTGAGGGTTTGAACATTGGCTACCTGGGTGACTTTTCTTAGGAAGGGAATGCCAGTGTCACCTGCATCACTCTGCAGGGAGGGGAGGCAGTTTGCAGCCTCCCCTTACAGACTGAGGGGCTGTAGGGCAGGGAAGGGTCAAGGAGATGGATGTGCCACTGCTGACAGCTGCCTTAGCCAGAGTGCCAGTGTGGAGCCAGCCACTGGGCTACCCAAGCAGGGGTTTGGCTATCAAAGGCAAAGGCTTCCTTTGTCACACAGACAGAGCTGGCCTGGGAGCTGGTACTGGAGCAAGAAATGGCAGCAGTGGTAAATATATTACATTAAGAAAACCCCAAGACAATGCACCAAACACTGGATCTGTCACGTGCTTTAAACCAACATCCACTACTAGCTAAAAATGTAAATTTAGCTACAAATCCTGCAAAACATCTAGTCTTTTTCAGGGTGGTCCAGCATGTTCCCATCCATCCATGGAAAATGATCACCCGTTGCCTATTTTTGAAGTGTCACTACTACTTTTACCAGCCAGTTAATACAAGGTTCTCATATTAGTAAACCATTTCCTAGCCACTATCATTTTGTAATCTAATTCCTGCCTTTTCATCCATATGTGAGCAATGAAGCCTGCTGGCCAGGTTGAGTGATAGGCACATATACATGTGTGTAGTTGGAGGTGTCATTTGTAAAAGAATGAATTATTAGGAGAGGGAATGGGAGCAACCTGTGATGATACAGAGTCAACTAAAGCTATTTATCCATCATAACCCCTGCCTTTATGGATTAAAAATAGTTGTATATTCAAAAGTCATCTGAAATTCAGTGTCTCAGTTGTTGATGTGTCAGTACTTTATCCAAAATAGTTCATATTTTATCATGATGTCCCCAAAATATTGCAAGTTCATTTAACTGAGTGCTCTGCTTTAGAAAAAAAAATGCAGTTCCATATCAGGAAAAACATTACAATCAAATTTTTCTTGGTGTCCTTGGTATTTTCAAAAAAGACAAGAGACTTTGACATTTTAATACATGGGTGTTTAAAGAGCTTCAGAAATATTTTACTCCAGTAATATGAAAAAAAAAAGATGCAAAGAAAAACTGTAGTTTTCCATAATAAACCTTTAGAATACTACAATCTCTCTAGACTAAAATGCAGCTCATGAAGTAATAAAATAAACCCTTTCTGTATGTATTTGACCAGCTTGGAAAAACAAATGCACAGAGAAAGTCTAAACAATTGTAAAATTGTAGTCTGCACTTCCAACAACTTTATGAACATGGTTGATGGGGAAAAACTGGATCATGAGGCAGCCTGTGGTTTCACCACAAAGGTGGGAATCAAGCCCTAGAGTAATGCCACTCTAGGAAAATAAGGGTGGCACTGCTCTTTCAGAATAAAGCCTCAGGGATGCTGGAGCTGGGGTCTGCTTTCTGAGTGCCTGTGCTGCAGGGGTACCCACTAGCCCAACTGGCAGCTCATCCTGCACTGTTAGATGTTCAGATCTGCTGACTGCAGTGAAACAGCCTCACACGGTCTGGTGAAGAACCTGGGCAACTTTGTGGAACAGAAATCCATGAAATGTTATCAAAAAAGGCAGATCTCCAAGTCCCCTTTGGAGGACAAACTGCTGACAGGTGGGAAAATATTCTGGAGAAGTATCAGTGTGGGCTTGCTCTAGTCTCAATATGAACACTGGGCTGATCTTGAAACGTTCCCTATCATAACATGACACCCCGTTGCCAGCAACGAGCCTGTTCTGAAGCAGGAACATCTTCAGGGGAATTAGAAATTGCAGTGATAAGCAGGGACAAAAACCAAATCATTTTAAACAAAGCAAATGGGTCCCAACCTCTCTGAACATTAATTATGAAGGAAGATAAAGAGATATTTCACCTCTACCTTACTGTGACTAGTAACCAGCTCCAGTCTCCCTGTGATCCTGAGTCCCTCCTGCATGGACCACTCTGAGATCAAGGGACACCTTGGTTTTCTGGTCTGCAGGGAAAAGCCCTGGCCTTAGACCTCTAAATATTCACAAGACTGCTTATAAACCAGCACCATAAAATGCTGTTTGTTCACATTCTCCTACAGGAATATTTTCCTTGTGCAAAGCAGTTTTAAGTAATCATTTCACTGCAGAAATTCCTCTAATTTGGAAGAGAAGCTCTTTGGATCTGAATCTGACATACAAGGCACTGACTACAGCCTTTGAAACAGCTCAGCTTCTTAATTTCTAACTATTCCTTTCTATTAAGACATGTTTGACATTCTTATATATTCCTTTTTTTTTTTTTTTGCATGCAGAAATCTGCAGCTATTTTGCAAGACTGGCTGGTTTTCTCCAGGGGCCTTTTGCTGTTGGAACCACAATAATTAGTACAAATTGTTTTCTTTTTTACAAAACAAAACACTCCAAGAAAACTAAACAGCAACAACAACAAAACCAAACCAAACTACTTATGTCTCTCTAGCTTGGTCAACAGACAAGAGTTCAGAAATAAATATTTCTGGTTTGCCCTTTGTCTACGTGAGGAATCCAGTCCCACATCTGGTGTACAGAAATAACAAGCATGCATCTCTTTCATATGATTTTCAGGAAGGAAAGTCATTATTCTGACAACCATCCATCACATAGTAGGGCTGATCAAGGAATCAAGGTAACTAAAAAAAAAACCAACACAAAAAATCAATAAAAGAGTGAAAATGCTTAAAATTCTTTACAAATATCCTATCGGATTTCAGCTCAGGGTGATATATTTAGAATGAAAATACATAAAAATATTGCTGAAATACACCTTTCTTTAATCTGTGCTCCACAAACTCTCCATCTATTCCATGTGCATTGAGTGGAACTCAATTCACTCAATACTTTTACAAAATGCCTTTCTTTTTAAGCTATGCACAATTTTTCACTGAGACAAAAAAAAAGATAAATATTGTTTGAAATAAACCACTATTTTTTAGAAGTGAAAACTCACTGCTATTGTATTAATACAGCACTACTAAAATTCTCAACTTAATACATATTTATTTAAAGGTCTAAATCATATCTCAATTTGGCCAGAAGACTTTTGCACAAATACACTCCAGAATCACCTCCCCACGATTAAAGTGCATTATTGGAAATGTTGAATTCTGCAATCTCTTTAAAGCAATAACATTAGCCTTGTTTTATGGCAGATGAAGCAGAGATTGCACAACACACTCCCAGGAAATCTAAACTTCAGTATCTTATTCAAAACCATGTCATCACTGTGTATATCTCATTTCATAATCCTCTGAGCAACAAAAAGAAGTCTAAAAATCCTTCTGTCCACCACTTATTTACAGAGAAATGAAGAACTGCTCAGAATATTGCTGAAAAGCCTTTTTCAAGCTTTTTTTTTTTTTCCTGGACTTTATCAGTCTAATAGAGTTCAAACTCTTTATGTTTTTTTCACTAAGCTAAATGCTGATTGTATTATCTTATTAGGAAGCCAGGCACAGAAATCATAGGAAGTAACTTGGGCTAAGTTACTTGATCCCTGTTTTACTTGTGCACTTTGCTGAAATAAGAAATCCACCCCACAGTCCACAGAGTGATTTAAGGGACGTTCATGAAAGTTTTTTTTCCCATTATTATCAGTAGTTAAAGTGAGTGAGAGAGGAAATGCTTATTTAAGCTAAATACACATGAAAGAGGGGGTGGAAAAAAAATCATGTCCATTTTCCACATTAAAATAACTTTGTCTGGTTCAAATTTGAGAGCAAGTCATAGCTGAAATATGCACTGGGTTCTGTCAGATACAAAGCAGCCCATCAATACAGATCACTGGGATCCTTCTCTAAATCAAATCCTTTGGAGCCCCAGATCCCTGAGATTCCAAAGCTGTTGCCCATCAGCAGCAGCTTGCAGCTCCCAAGGCAGGGTACACGCTCTGCACGTGCTTCAGCACCAGCCTTTTCAGGACACAGAGATGTTTTCTGGGATGTTTGCACATGCTGTGGAAATTCTCAGCAATCAGCACAGCCAAATTGTTTCCTGAAGCTGAAATCAGAAGGATTTTTTGGGGGGGTTTGATCAAAAAAAGCCCCAAATTTCAGCCTTTAAATCTGAGCGTTTATTATTTATCTAAGTAGATGCTCCACTGAAGTCGTGGGTATTTTGCCTGGCTATAAACTCAATTATAGGCAGTATTTTCACTAATAATATCTCATCTCTAATATCTTATGAGGTAGAATTCTCATGACATTACAGTTAAATATGCCACGTTTTCTAGAATTAAGAGTGAATCTTTAGAAATTTCAGCACAAAATAATCCAAATTAAATACTGCTAAGCAGACCCCAGCTCAGTACCAGTTCAATTAACTGAATGCCATAACTATAAAAAAAAGCCAAACCTGTGCTGAAGTCTGAGAGTTAGCACCATAGAAACAAAATTTCACCTCGATAGAAGGTGACCTTCTGAATTGCAATTTAAGTCTGCAGTGTTGTGAATGTGGCTTCCAGATGAAGCTCTGATAATTATTTTTTTTTCCTCTTTAAAAGAAACACTAAAACCAGCAGCTCTAGCCACACTGGAGGCAAATAAAACAAATTATCCATAGGAAATACTAAACAAACATTCATTTTCTCTATTTAAATACAGGGTGCAAAAGTGTCTTTCATCCTAACTGCTCTTGCATCTGTGTAATAGCACAATTAATATGTCTTCCATGGATTCCTTTCATGGAAGAGAACACTTTCAAGAGAAATTAAATATGGATACAACCTTCTGGCTCAAGATGTCCCTAAACTGCAGATTGCTGAAGTGTCTCTGGGGAAGAGGCAGCACTTTGGCTTTTTTTACAGCCTGCTGAGGCCCAGTGCTGTGCAGAGGCTGCTCTGAGCCAGTGGCCACAGCCAAAAGTCACTCCAGTTCTCAGCAAGGTGACTCTGGAGTGTTTCTGTGCTCTGCATTTGTCTTGTGAGAGGGAAGGGACTGAGAGCAGCCTTTAATAAAGGGACACAGATGTTGGTGTTTATTGCACCACCTGAGCTAATTAAAATCCTTACCTTTTCTAAAAAAGAAAAGCAGCTCCCTGTAGGAATGAAAAGTGGCTTAAAAACAAAAAACAAACAAACAAAAAAAAAACAACAAAAAAAATTACAGCTGGGATAATGAAAAAAAGAAAAAATTATTTTCAGTAGAAATTGTTTGGTTGTGAATTTTTTTAGCACAAGTGACTATTGTGGCAGTGATGTCCAATTTGTAAGCTTGCTTTGTTTGGATTAGGACATAAGGAAAGGGGTTTGTTAGACAACTTTCCTTGAAGTTACACAAAGCTTTGCAGCTCCTTCTAGCAAGAGCTTAGCTAGCATTTCAGACAGAAAAAAAAAGGAATAAAAAATCCTGTTCAAGTTGCACAGGTGAAGCTCTGGAGATAAATATTGACATTGTGTTACAGTTGTTCTACGAATCCTCAGAAGATTAAAATCTTGTTGCACGTTTCCCAGATGTTGCTGAGCTTTGCCATCCCCAGGGGGGATTGGGAGGGAGACCCAAGACAATCCCAGTCTCCCTGAAGTGAGCTAGAGTTACACTAATCCATACTGCACTTGGAGCTGCACCTAGCCTATGGTTTTTACTTCATGTTTCATTTTCAAGGAGCTAATTGTTTTTGTAGTGAAGTAGTTAATGAATATAATGAATATAAATCGAACGCTCCCCCCCCATATTTCAGTGAACTGCTCTTGAAACCAAAATGCCAGATAAAAGAAAACAAACCCCCACAAAACCCTTTAATCTGCACAAGGTTTAGACTCCAATTCTTTTGTAGAGATAAAATATATCTGTTCACAGATAGGTTTCTGTGCTTACCTAACATCTAACACACATTTTCTAAAGGTCTGAGAATTTTCCATACCATCTTGATACAATTGAATAGAAGACCCATTTAGCCTAATGAGCATTAAGATTAAATCATTTACTCACAGATCAAAGGAGATTTTAATTATGTAAACGAGTTGTTCAGGAACACAAAATGTTCCATTAAGCTTCACAATTAATACATACAATATTTATGAGTTCAGACTTTTTTTCCTTGTTAAAAATTGATTGTTACATCAAAAAAACCTTTCCCTAGATGCACTGATTGAAGGAAAAATATTTTCAGCCATAAAAGTAGCAGGCATGCAAAAGATTTTACTGCCTCCCTTTCTTTCACCTCTTCTTTTTCTCCCTTTGCTTTCTTGTTGTTGTTGCTCTGAGCGTCTTGTCACCAGATGTTCATTATGTGTGCAAAAATACTGAGTTGATAAAGTGAGCACAGCACGGTCACACTGTGTCACTAACTGGAACTAACTGGTCACTAACCGGTGCAAAATAAAGCACACTCTGAAAATCTCTCCACTGAAGCTGATGTGTGCAACAAATTCTAGTTAAAACTTTGCATTTTATTTTTTTCCCCCCTCAAAGGAACAGATAAAAGAAGCATAAAAGCAACTGCTCCAAACAAGGGTCTCATCCTGCTGTGCTGGGCCAGACATCACCTTTTGGTGGCACAAAGAATGCTGCCCACGAGAGATCATTAAATCACTATATTATTTCTAACAGGCATGATGAAAATAAATGCAAAGAAAACAAATTATGGAATGAATGCTGATAAAAAATGCAAGCTGGATTAGTTATAGAGTAATTTATTTCTACTACAAGTTCCACTTAGGAAAGCAAATCAAAAGAATGGAAGTGTGCTGACACTAAGTAATCCTGGAAAACACAGAGAACAGTTGTAGGAAAACTGATGACTGCTTAAGAGGGATGAAAAATCCATTCAAACTCTCAAGGCCAGAGGTATGCATTAGCAAAAATTTCCACGAGATTTTCTACACTTAAATAAAATCTGAATTTAAAAAAAATAAAAAAAAAAAAAAAAAAAAAAGGAAGAAAAAGAGAATTGATGAGCACTTTTACTAGATGTGCTGGGGGAAAATTCTAGCCTTAGTTACAGAACTAGAGCAGATTACTACTGCTGATGAAGATGATCTGAAAGCACAGGCTGCTTGCAATGGTCAGAGCTGCCAGCTCTGCTTCTGAGGCCACTCTGCATTTGCCCACATTTGATTTACAAGAAGCATAAAATATTTACTTTTTTTTATCATATCTGGACCACTGTGTCAGTGAAAAATTGCAACACCTTCACCGTTCTAACAGAGCAGCTGAAGCTTTCTTCCTTGGGTTTTTTTTTTCCCTTTCATATATTGGAACTCATGGTACATCAGCTCTTTCACTCAATATCGTGATCTTATGATTGATCTTCTTTATTTTTGGTTAGTGTGCAACTTGAAGTTGATGCCAGAGTTATTCTAATTATAACACAGCAACAGAATGACAGAAATGTCCTGAAGCTCCATAAATAATTCAATGGCATTCAGTATTCCTTGCAATCCTAATCTATCCCCAAATTTAGGGGCAGCTTTCAGGTATTTCCCATGGATTTACCTCTCTATTAACTAGAGCCACATCCCACAAAGGAGTCCTTTGCCATGCTCCTGATGCCCCTGCTTTTGGATACAGATGGCTGGTGATAAAAAAGTGGGATCCACAATTCGTCTATTCACTGTCTATCAAAATAAGTGTGAATGTGAATGATCCCAATCACTTTCCTGCATGGCATATGAAATCTGATACGTTGGAGTGCCTGGTTTTCCTTTTGGGAAAGAAACAACTGCTAATATGGTCAGGAAATTCTCATTACTTTTTTTTTTTCACCCCCAACACTCTGACTCCCCAAGAAGCTACCCCCTAAAAACAGCCTGTCACAATAGCCGTGGCAGTGACTCTGTGACAGGTTCTCTCTTCCACAAGAGGCACAGGGGCTCCAAGGTGGAGGTAGCCAGGGAGACACACGTTGCAGGATGCTGAGCACAGAGCCAGAGCCGTGAAGTTAGCACTTGTGGGTTCACGTCTGCTCCGTGCAGCTCTTCTGAAGAGGAGAGCAAAGGGCACAGCTGTTCAGGATGGAGCTGAAAGCAGCTCTGCCATTAAGGGAGATGATGCTACGGGTTGGATTCGATCTGCCTGATTAGGATTTTCCCCCTGGACTTCAGCTGACAGTGTCCAAGGCAGCACACTGGCTGAAACTGGGGGCACGCTCGGTACCCCAGCAGGTTCACTTTGGTGGCAGCACGTTACCTAGAAACACAATATCTAGCCACATACATCTCTTGCCATATGCTCTACTATTTTAGAAGCATTGACTCGAGCTACGTCTAAGTAGTTAAGTATATAAAGTAGGCAGAAGTGGGTAGAACAAGGGGAGATTTTGAATGGCTTTGGGGAAAAAAAAAAAAAGTGAAATGAATTTGCACACGTATGACAGCCATGAGAAGAGGCAGGAAAGGGAAGGTTAAGTGGATGAGATCCTAGCAGGCCTTTCAATTGCCTTAGGGCTGCCTAATGTACCAGAGACACAGGACAAAAGATGCCATCAGTGCTGCCTCATGGACTAGGTACCTCACCTTCCAAGTGCTGATATTCAAAACGTGACTTTTTTTTTCCAGTTCATAAGGAATTAAAATGAACCAGCTCACAAAGTTATAGTGAGATGAGTTTTTTTTCTGATATATTGGACCGAATAAATAAAAATAAAAATCTACCTTTCAAAAAGACCATTTAGTGTTCTCCTGGGAGGGTTGGTTGTTTTTAGAGGTGTATCCATGCAGCCATAGTGACTGAAGGGTGAATGCATCACAGAGCACTGGTGACATAAACCTGCCACTTTTACTGATGCCAAGTTGGGCCTTTCCCAGCACCACTGGTGTCTCTGGATCCTGTGGTCACTACGTGGGGGCTAAAGCAACAGGACAAGTGTCCTCCTGAAGCACTCACCAAACCTCCTGACAGTCCCAAACAAAACCAGAGACCAGCACACACTCATCCTTCTCACAGGCCAGAAATTCATTTCTTCTTGTCAATATCTATCATTTACATATTCCAGTGAGGTGACAGAAGAAGGAAGGGATCTGAGCAAGAAATATGGTGACTGAGCCTCTCTTGCTGTCACTGCAAGATTATTTTCTGCAGTATATTGTTTAGAGCTTTTCTCTGTCCACTCTTAAATGACTCCAAAAAAGCCCATCCGTCAATTTTATTAGAACATGATTCCATAGTTTAGCAGCTGCCAGCCACAAAACAAGAAAGGTTTAATTTTTCCTAAGTTTGACACCATTTGTCTGGAAGAAACTGTGTTGTACTAGATGCCTGTTTTTTTCTTGGTGTATAAACATTCTCCTCACATTAGCTGCATGTATTTGTTCTTTAACCAGACCAAAAGACTTAATGGGATATAGATGTTTTTAGTGCACTCTCTAACAAATTTTCATGGTCTTCTTCATGGTGCAAGGACAATCAGGGGGAGAAGGAACTTAATATAAAATATGTAGAATATTAACAATATATGGATATATTCCTTAACTACAGATGCATTGATAACAAATACACTATTTGAAGATGGAAATGCAGAAAAAAGAAATCACACTGAGCCTCCATCTGAGGCAAATTCACCATTTGGGACCATCATTAACTCTTGTACAGCTGCTAGAACGTGAAAGAAAACCCATTTTATCCACTGAGAGCCATCTTATACAGGGGGAATTAAAAGAATCAAAGCTAAAAAGAGGAAGAGAGATAAGGCTACCAAGAAGATTCCCAAAATCAGAGCTGTTCAGACAGAAATCTTCCATTTCTCTGAATGCATTTGAGATCTGCCAGTTTACTGAATGAATCTTCACCCAGTTTTACACCGGTCTTTTCAGTTAGAGAGTAACAAGATTTTTATGTCATTTGCTGCTCCCTAGTGGAGATAAAACATCATTTCAAAGTTCAAAAGGAAAAAAACCACTCAACCAACCAACCCCAAAGCAAGCAAGCAAGCAAACAAAAAAACAAGCAAAAAACCCAAACAAAAAACTAAAAGGAGTTATTTGTGAATTTGGTGCTAATAGGAAAATTCAACTGCTGAGAAGCAAGTTTTCATTCCAGTGGCATACAGTCCTCATTTCTGAGGAATGAAAATGAAAATTTAAATAAGGGAACATTTGCTTACAACTATTTGCAACAAGAGTTTAGCATATTTAGACATCTACAGATTTAAAGTTATTATTTCATCTGGGAAATAAAAAAGTCTACATCAAAACTTTTAACTGAAAATTTACAGGTGGCATTATTTGCCTTCAGAAGAGTAGAGAACAATGCTTAATAAACCAGTATTGTGTGACAATAACTTAAAAATCCCTCATTTCTACTGAAAAAATTATTTGTAAAAATACACTTTTTGATCTTTCTGTATTTGCAACTAAAAATAGATAAGCAGCAAAACTATTTTTCCTCGTATTGTAAAAACTTGTTTTGAACAATTCAGGAATAACATCAGAACTGAATAAATTCTGTGGCACAGCATCAGGAGAACGTGGGAAGTTTCTTTCCCTCCAGGGTTGTCCATGCCTGTCCTGATCAAATCACATCTGTATCCAGCTGTCTCCTGATGCCCTTTTG
The DNA here is from genome assembly GCA_025447755.1 of Corythornis vintsioides. Lineage (NCBI taxonomy): Eukaryota > Metazoa > Chordata > Aves > Coraciiformes > Alcedinidae > Corythornis > Corythornis vintsioides. Next base: position 54,203 of record JAOEGS010022116.1, on the reverse strand, counting down.
CCAATTCATTTTAAAAGTTCTCTAGTTCCTTCTTATTTTTTTTTTTTTTTACTGTTTTTGTTTTGGTTGCTTGGGGAATTTTTTTAACCAAGATCTTCAAAGTGACAGGCTCCCAGACCCAAATGCAATTACTTGTTTTGCACTCTTGATAACTATGCTGCAAGATAATTAGAATTTCAAGTAAATATTATCAAACTTGTGACAGTCAGTCACTATGGAGCAAACTTTAACAATAAAGGAGATTGAAAGAAATTACCACAGGCTGCTTGTGTCATCTACTATTTTTTTTTTTTAGCTGTGTTAAAACCTGAAGTATGGAGTAAAAAAAACCCTAAATCAACAAAAAACCCTGAAGAAAAAAAACCACCAAAGAAAACAAAACCAGCTGAAGCCCTGCATTTGAAGGGCTGAGCAAGGAGAGCAATGGGAACCTGCCTAGAACGTAGGGATGGCCATGGGTGGGAAGGGACTGGGATATTTAGGGCAGGTGCTGGATGATTCCCCATCACTCCCGACTGCTTTCTGCTGCTCACTCCAGAGCAGGAACTTACTCAGCTCTCTGTTCACAGGCTGTTATTGTCCCTCCTGTTCTGAGTCTTGGTTAGTTCATATTTTGTTTTGTTTTTCCTTAGAGAAGAGGTTTTTCAGTCACTGTGCATTAAAATAAATTTAGAAATATTTAGAATGTCAAGGGCTATTCCACCTAACACAACAGACCACAGCAGAGTCAAACAGCACTCTCTTGACTATAAATGAAAGGTTCATAATGAAATCAGTGAGAGTGATGCTTGCATATCAAAAACCAGAATTTGGCTCCTGCATACTGCTTGAGTTGATGAAACATGCTTAAAAATCTGGACATTTAATAACCCTAAAAGCCTGGAGTGCAAAATGAAAAATCACAGTACAACGAGAAAAAACTTTTTTGCTTAACCTGCACAACTCTGTAAATATGAATGTCCCTGTAGTAGGTAAGAGGCTTTCTGTTTGTTTGTTATTATTCCTCCCATGGAATTGATTCACTAATTTCCTTGAGTGCAAAGACGGACTTGTTTGCATTCTCTAATAACAGCAAAAAAAGCAATAAATTATACACGAGCAGATTGCATTTATAGTATCTTCAGGCAATTGCTGCAGCATGTGCATTTCTAGCTAATTCTTCCATTAAAACCACATCAGTGTTGCCAAGTCACCTTATTCTCATATCCTTCATGTAGGTTTTGCTTTCAGAGGCAACCAGGAGCTCACTGCACAGAGGCAATGCTCTTAAATATCAGCTGAGCTGGGAGAATCCTCCTAGGCTGTCACCCATGGCTGAGGTACACTTTAAGGGATGTTTCCCAAGCAAATAGAAATTCCATTTTTATATAGAAATTCAGTATAGAAATTGCCATTTTTAAGGGCATTTGGATCACCTGATTTTCAGATGGCTTCTAAATTAAAAGAAAGAAAAATCACAGTAACAAAGGTAGCTTGATAACTAAGTTTTCACCAGCTTAAACCTTGATCTCATTTCTCATTCCCACAAAGGAGCTTGTGAGGGTTACTCCACAGATCTGTGCAGACACGATACCTCCCAGTAACAACATCTACCTTGTTCACTGGTCTCTTCAGCAGTTTTTAGAGTTTGTTGCCCTGTGCAGTCATACAGAATTCAATATCTTATTTAATGTACCATGCATTTTGTTCATGGTTTTCTATTTTTTTCCCCACTGGCAGTTTCAGGAATTAGTGTACTGTTGTATAGAACAAGTGCCACCAATTAGGTTAACTCTAAGCCTAAGTGAAACTTATTCAAGAACTCAAATTAAACATTCAGTAAGAAATAGTTGTATAAAATAAGGACAAGGTTAAGTATCAAACTGTACAAGCTGGAAGAACAAAGCTGTGTAAAACTTTGTAAAAGCCAGGAAGAGATGAAATTTGCCAGTAGCACAACTTTCTAAGTGTTTTCCTTACACAATTTTGATTTGAAAGCATAGTGAGCAGCTGATAAACAGTTTTGCAAGGCCCTTGTTTCCCCCCCTGTAAGTAACCTACTAAATCAAGGGCATCCAAATCCTGTGAGAAACCATGGCCACTGCCACCCATCAGTGTCCCAGAACCAAGCTTACCCACCCTGTACTGCTAATGACATTTACACCTCCTCTAGGATTCCCTACTAGTGTTATATTTTAGTGATTACTAATTTGTCATAGAGAGGTAGTATTTTAACTCTAAAGACAGAAGTGCTTCTTTAAAAACCACCCGAGCCAGTAGTAACACTGGTTTTACTCTTCACTGTCCAGCTAGTCTGCATGCAGTACCACAGGGCTTCCTCCTTTGCCCTAAATTACTTTTGATTACTACACATGACAGGTGGTTTATTTTTCCTTTCTTAGCAAAGAAAAAGACCTGTAAAACAGCATTTCATGACCACCAGTAAATACCAATATTAAGCACAGAATGATAAAGAAACAACCACTCCACCCTTGAAGGAATGATCCAGCATCACTGCACCTTTTAATAGCTTTACCACTCAAGGCTCACACAAATAAAATAAAATGCTCATTTTCTGCTCTGATCCCCTTTCCAGAGGACAGAAGTGACTTCCACCTGTTTATGTCTCATGCACAACTCCCAGCTCCCTGTATTTCACAGTCCTATTCAGAAAGCCCTTGTTTCCTGACTCAGTAGGTGATGTCAGTGCAGAGAAACAGATAAACACACATCTCAAGGATAACAATCACTCTGTGGGAAGGACCAAAGAGATCTGTGCAGTCAGAGGGAAGCTCACCTACTGTTTTGGTGCTATTGTTAGCTGCTGAGGTATTTCTGTAAATAAAAATTAGTGTTTAAAAAAACCCCCAACCAACTGCAAATGTATCCTGAAAACCAGCAAACTGTGTAAGTGCTGTTGGAAGTGCAGTGCACTGAAGCTGAACACAAGACCTCTCCATCTGGATGGCATCTTGGCTGCTTCAACTGCAAGGTGAAAAGATAAGAAACATGGAAATTCTTGCTCTAGCCACTAGACTGAACAAAGAGCCTCACTGGGTCACCCTGGGCATGGCAACTCCAGCCTCACAACTGGCACTTGGCTTGGCTCTTCCTCCAGATGGCATCTTCTAGAGCACTTATTAGTCATGTCTTACACACAAACACACTTCTCATTGCTTTGTTCCTGCTCAACACCATGTCCAAATGAACAATGGAGATGAAATGTTGAGTTCAGGATAGAAATTTTCCCCCATTTCAATTCCTGATCTCACTCACTGAATTAAAAGCAGCAGGTATGCAGGGACAATATACAATATTACCAGAAGCACAACATACTGGATTCAAGATCAGGCTATATGGCCTCCCTGCCCAGGAATTAAATGTGCAGGAAAATGCAGGGTAAATAGAATTTTTTTTAAACTTTATTTCTAGAGTCTTAAAGTTCATACACTTAAGAACAAATATTAAGACTGTAGAAAAAAAAATGTTTTAAAAAATTCTGTTTAAAATGTAAATTTGTAGAGTGGCATAACTGGCTAGAAGATGGTGGAGTTAGTACTGTTAGCAGCAATTTCTCATCAGCAAGAGAAAGAATGAAATTCATCATTACACAGCAGAAAATTACTATTAGTTAAAGCTTAGTGGACTATCAAACAATTCCCATCCCTAAATAAAACAGGAGTTGCTTTATATATTGAATATATGTTAAAAGGCATGATAAGCAATTAAAAACTGACAAGACTGCTCTAATGAAATGATAATGGCTATCAAGGGTAATAGCCAACCAGATAATAAGCAACTGAACTAATAGATCAATTAAACCTGGAGGAAAATGTGTGCACTCTTTGTCACAGAGCTTGTTCCAAGAGGGGCTATTCCACAAAGAACAACATTGCACGAGCTGAAGGATGAACTAGATGTTAAAACTCTCGACTCAGAAATTCAAAGGTAAGAAAAAACTACTGAGAAAACAAGTGTTTAACTACATCAAACCAAGGAGGAGCGTGTTTCAGGAGGCATAACATTTACTTCTGACCTACTGGGATTCAGAAGGCATTTTTAGAGAGAACAGCATCAGGTCAGGGTGTGTTTTTCCCTCTTAGCAAGGATATCTATCATCAGCAAGCCCAAGATATGTTTGGAGCGAAGTGAACATTTAAATGCTTGGTTCCTTCCCTCCAGAAGCCTCCACCTACACGGCAGCACTCCTGTTAAGTAGCTGAAGCAAAGAGATGTACCAGTGTTTTATTTATTTTGTGTATTGCAGGCTATGGGCTGCAGTTTATCACGGTGACGGCTGAATCCATCATCCTCTACCTGCAGCTATAATAGGAGTGCTCTCAAATCAACAAGTCTTTCCTTCAGAGTAACTGAACTGTAAATTGTCCTTGACCAGTCAGACAAACAAAAACAACCTTCCCTGTTAATCTGCTGAAGACAAACAGTTCACTGTCTTTCATCCTCCGAAGAAGGATGTGGGTGGCAATGGTGGTTTATGTGTCACATCCTTCACACCACGCTGCTCTGCTTCCAGCTTCAGAAGCTGGCTGGGATAGGAAGAAAAAGATGCAGCCCAGCCCCTAACAAAAGCAAATAATCATTTGGTTTGTAAGAACGTGCATGTTTTAAATGAAACCTGTGTTTCCCAGATTGTTAGAATACATTAAGGAATTTTTATTTTGATTTTTCTACTAGAGAACTTCCAATAACCCAGGCACAACAGCTTAATTGTGTATCAAACCCAGGGAATCTTTTCTTCTTGGGCAGGAGCAGGAAATCGGTTTCATCGAGTACAGTTACAGAATTATCTGGGACGATGTGCATACTCCATTGCTGTAATTTTTCAGATCAGCAAGATAATTTATAAAATGATGTTAAAATATAATTTTCTATTATTTTAGCATTATTTTTTACATAGATTTCATGTGTTCAACCGAGTATAGGCATTTCATATTTCCTCCTCACTTTTCGTAACTAATTTTTTGAGGTATTTTCCCAAAAAGCCTTCCTGCAAGGCTCCATTACAGAAATGCTGACACGCTGTGTTACAGTATGTTACAGTATCTTGGGTTCTATCAGTCACATTTCATTACTTTTACATCACACAGCTCCATTGATGCAACCTGATGTGACATGTCACCCTGCAGTGTCAGCGACAAACTTTGCCTGAGAAGTTCTCCTCCTCAGAGCCACTCTGCCCAGATGAAACACAGAAGAAATGACTACACCTAAACCTTTACCCATCACCACCAGAATTTCAGCTAAGGCTTGAGCACCGTGCTGACGGGGCAGCTTCAGTCCCCTGGGTGTCTGTGCACCCTCCGTGCAGCGGGCGTTGCACTAGTGGCACATCTTTATTCACAACATACAGAGGTGCCTGGGTCAACAGCTTCCTATTTATTCAAATTTATATTGACTAGCTTCAGAAGGCAAAGCTGACAAAATGATTAATTAGACTTTCTAACTCATTGGCAGCCTGCAGTTTAATAGAATTAGTAGAGCTTAAGTTCATCTTTAAATACCATGACGGTTTTAATTTTAAAAATGTCAAATTACATTTTTCAGTCGGTGCCAAATACGAGATGACTTATTCCAAACTTATGGAAAAAAACAAAACTAAAGACTAAATAAGCACCACGTTTAATATAGGATTTTTTATGACAATTAAAATGTTTAAAAGGAGGGATTTTTTCTTTTTTCCCACCTTGAGAAGCAGTACCCCCTGTATAGATGGCAGGTTGAGTGAGTGGAAAGGTGTTTGGCTTTGTAGCGTTGTATGTACTCATTTCTGGGAGCTAGTAAAAGTTCTTTCAACTTGACAACTTCAACAAAAATCCTGACAAACTGCACATGGTGCAGTGAAACAGTTCCCCAGTTAGCAGCAGTGATAGCTTCTAGGTCTTTGATGCAGGAAAGTCTAAGTTGACAGGGTGCATAACTACTTCAAAGTTTCCACATCCATCAACATTTCACATTTGCAATTTTTTATATGCAAACTTTATTAATAAACTATTAAAATTCAAATGCAGGGTCCAACAAACCCTGCATTTTTGGGGTTTTTTTCCTCCTTACACTGATTCTAACTATTTTAAGCAAATGGCTATTCTTTTTCATCCCCAAGTTCTCAAATTGTTCAGCAGAAGAGCAGATCAAGAGCACAGAAGATGCTGGAACTTGACATAGTCTGATGCACCAAGGTTAAAATGAAAGATTTTAGCAACTGTCTCTATTACCTGTCTGAAAACATATATAAATATATATATACCTATATATAAAATTATAATTGTGTGGTTTGTGTGTGACTTGATATCAAATTATCCAAAAAAAAAAAATAATTTTTCCACAGGAAGCAGATACCACCCCAAATCTGGATTCTCTTTGTACCAATGACATTCCTGACAGTTTTTGCAGCAGTGAACAATGTCCATGAAGTTCAGAATGCTTCAAGGCATAACAATCTCAGTTGTATAATAAAGAGTGGCATTTTTATGGGCTGCACCACAGACCTCACTGTATTTCAGATATGCTGAATGTAAAAAACCAGCACAACAGAGAGAACACCTCTTATTTGGCCATAAATGTAACTACAAGACGTAAATACGCTTCCAAAAAACTAACAGACATTAAAGAGGCATAAAAATACAAAGATAGTATACAAATATGATGGGAATTCAGGAAAAAAAGTGTATATATATTCAAATGTGTTATAAAAAAGCCCAACCTAGCTTCTCTGACTGTATTTGGCAGTTGTACGTGTCATGAGGTATGTATGAAGCAGCAGGAAAGCCACTCCTGAGGTGTACATTGGGTATTAGAAATTCTTTCCTGAGAGAGTGGTGAGGCCCTGAACAGGCTGCTCAGGGAGGGGGTGGAGTCACCACCCCTGGAAGGGTTTAAAAATGACTAGATGTAGCACTTGGGGCTGTGGGCTGGTGCAGAGAGAGACGCTGGGATGAAGGTTGGACTGGATGGTCCTGGAAGTACTTTCCAACCATTAACATTCTAGGATTAACTTCTGAGAATCACTGTGGGGTGTTTCTGCACAGTTCACACTCCCTTCTCAGCTATGGGAACCAAAATCCTCCCTAAACCCCCTGGATATGGGAGCAGAGCTATTTTGAAATCCTGACAGAAACCAAATGGAAAACAGAGTTACTGTTCCAGGGGCTTGTTTCAGTGACAAGGCATTTGCTGCTACACTGATGGAATTTTAGGAGCTGGAAATCATACTGTGCACAGAGAGAATGGAAGTAGAAGAGAGTCTGGTGTGGGGTGAGAGAAAGGAGCCAGAATATCTCAGTGCCCTTGGTGTCCCCATGGCTTCTCAATAAGCAGCACTGACACACATAAGGAAACCACATCCCTGGAGATGAAATGAAACCCAACAGAAATTCTCAGCCTGGGTTTTGATCATGAACCTGGCAAATCAAGGAGGAGGAAATAAAGGAGCACGGGCAAGCCTGGCCTGTTAGCAGGGAAATATTGGTGTATCAGTTTGAGAGAGGATCCAACAGACAGGTCTGATGGTGCTGCAGGAAGAGGTAATTTTCCACTTAAATGCATATGCATATTAACTTCTGTGGGGCTGTGCAAATGAAGAAGGCAATCTATAGGAAGCTTCAAGTAAGCATACTGAATGAGATTGAAAAGAGCCAATTCAGCATAGATGGGATACATGACTGATCAGAGAACCATAATGAATAACAATATCCCTTTGATGTTAATTAGTTGCACTTGATAAGGCAATGCTAAGTGGGTTTACAACAGTCAAGTAAGGAAAATCAAAACCTCAATAAAGCTTGCAGAACACTGAAAGCCAATAAGGATTGTTGGAAAAAAGAACAAAACTATAATACTATCAAAGAACCCAAATTCATTGGATTATCTGAACTCCACAGTGAGAGATTTCACAAAAAAGCAGAATCAGAAAGTACAATTTTGCTGGAAATGTCTATGCCTTCATCTAAAAATGGAAAAAGAAAAAAAAACCACCAAAAATAACCCCAAAACACAACCCCCAGCAGTACCTATCAAAACAAATCCAAACCCAGCCCCCAGAAACAGAACCAGCAAACACCAGAACAACCTGCAGGGCTGCAGGGTTTTTTTTTTCCCCTGAAAAAATAGGAGGTGGTGACACTGCTTATTTTGGTCCTCCTGAAAATCTATGGGGTTTTCCTGTGGGACTAAACCTTTAGCTTCCACCTGCCCTAGGACTCTTGCAGCAGCAGGAGCACAGGCTGGATGATGCTGAACTTCTAAGCAGCAGGGCACTGTGTTTTTCTCCAGGACACTGTTTGAGCACCAAAACATTTCTGTGAAGGAGCTCCAAAAAAACCCCAAACCAGCACAAAACCAAAGCTGTACTAAACCACACTTTAAACCCTGAGGTTGTAGAAAACATTTCTTAATTTGTTAATTTCTTATAAAAAAATTCTTATAAAAAAAAGTTTAAATCTTAAACATAAACCAAGTAAAAATTCAACTTAGGGTAGCAAAAGCCCACATTGCTATTGTGTTTAAATTCCTGAGAGCTCACCACATCTGCAGTGATAATGTTTGTAGCATTAGGTTGACAAACAAAATAGGAAAGCAATCTTAAGCATTTCCTAGTCAAAAAACTAATAATAAAAATAAAAAAGAAATTAAAAAGAAAAAAAATGGATCATGCTTTGATTTAGGTTCTTATCATCTGAGAGCCTTAACTTCATCTCTATGTAAGAAGATGGGGGAAATGATTTATTGTTGACTGTCATTCTTTCTGGAGATGAATAATCTTCTTCCTCAGTATTAAAGTGGCTTTCAGGCAAATCAATCAACCATAGATCATGTCATAAGACTGTCTTCTGATGTTAATAAAGCATTTGGTAATAAGGAGCTTTATGTGTTGTATTTATAGACAGAGAAATGCTATAATACCCTGTTTAAAAAGGGACAGACCTGCTGGTGCTATTGCTTTAAAATATGGCTATGTGGGTGTGAGAAAACTTAAGTTTCTTAATTCTCCAGCAGATTGTGTGTGCAAGAGAGCAACAGTTTGGTAAAATGCTTTCTCTAATGAAGGGATGGAGCTCAGGTGACAATAGTCAACTGAAGGGCAAGGCAGTGTGAGTAATGGACAGCATGGAAATTAAGGAAGGTATTTCACTTTGGAAATTAGCATTCCTATAAATCCTCATGTTCCCACAGAAAGACCACCTTTTAGATTATAAGGGAAAAAAAAAAAAAAAGATGACTGTGGAATAGCACATATAGTTTAAAACTGCTGCTTCTATTGTATATATCATCAAGTGACAACATAATGGAATGTCAGGACTGAGGAACACACAATGCTGCCTGGTCTCACTCCTGCACAAGCACAGGGGAATAGTTTCAGGGCAGATATTCACAGAAGTGGGTAATTTAAATTATCTATGAATTCTTTCAAGTTACTGGAAATTCATTACCTTCCTATCTTCAATAATAAGGAAAAAAAAAAGACATTTACTGCAGAATTTAAATATTTAGAGGAATGACTGAATAATGGCTTATGGTCATCAAATTCCATTTTGTAGTGAGCATGAAAGAAGAAGAAATTAGGAGTACTGCAAGAGGCTCCTGGGAAACAGAAAGAATTCACTGTCTAAAATCTAAAATTTGGATGGAAATTCTTTGCACACGTGTGCCAAATGCTTAGCCCTGCAAGCTGCTCCTAAGGGGCTGGGCAACACATTCTAGTATTTCTTGAGTGGTTTGGCTGCTAAGGAAAAGCTGCAAGTGGTAAAAGAAATGATGCAGCAGAACTTGCCAGTGGCTGTCACCATCACAGTAACAAAAAAAAAAAAGAGAATTTTGAACCTTACAGGTTGAAAAATCAGATTTTAATGATCCAAAAATTTATTTGCAGGGACAAAGAAGTGGGAAAATAAAGTGATCCAAGCAGCTGCTTATTTTCTGTTCATAAAGCAGCAATATCATTGTTGGTAGTTCCAAGATGAAGAGTCTGCAGTAAAACACCAGGATGAGATGCTGGACTGGAACAGCTTGGTTGGATTTGGAACAATTATGGAGAAATCAGCCCTATCACTTTTAATCTAGTCTGCTACAATAAATTTGGGGGGGATGTTTAAGGTTAGACTTGACATTTACTTTAGAGAAATAATTCCTTGAACTCTTAGCAATTACTAGGTAAGACCCCAGATTTTTAATCATTAATGTGAACTACTTAGAACAGTACCTCAAGTTTTAGTTTGAATAATGTAAAGTAGCAGCTCTTACAGTAATCTTTTTTTTTTTTTCCCTAGCTAAACCAGTGAAAACATCCAGTCCAACTTCTAAATGTTCTTAGAGCTGGAGATGTGAGAACCCAAACACTGGGGTGTAATTTTACTTGGAAGTTTTGTTGCCCTGTTTTGCCTTCTAGGAAAACCCTTACTTGGCTAAAAATCTCACTGCAATAATTTCACTGTAATCAATGCTTTAGTCATCTTTGCTGTTTTCTTTTCCATTTCATTCTAGAGATCACAGTGGGGTAGGATTTAGTGGCCTCCTATGTGTGAATTTGGGATGGAGGAGCCAGTTAGATTAGTTATCTGGTTATACTGCTGAGTTATTTGCTCCCCTGGATTAGATTGCTAAAGTACAACCTTTACAATCTGTCACTTTTCCAGATCTTTTAAGTGCTGTTGATATCATCCTAGAAATTTCAATCACTAGAGTAGGAATAGCTTTGGAAATTATTGATGTCTATAATAAGGTAATATGTCACAGCAACAATGTCATTTTTGTATGGATTCCAGCCTGTGTAGATATGAAAGGAAATGAAATGGGAGATAAAGCAGTCAAAAAAGCTTTGCAAAATAATTCAGCAGTTGTTGAGAAAAGAGAATTTGGTCAGTCAACAAATGCAGAAGCAAAGCCACACCACTAATTCTGGCAGCTGAAGGTTAAAGAAGGGTAACTTCATTTACAAGAAAAGAATATTCTGCTTATCTGCCTAGCTACCAGAAGCTATGGAAATGGCAATAAAATAGGAATAAACACCCTCTGGTTCTTGGCTGCTGTGTGCCACCAGGCAGGCTAATTACACCTCCATACCAGGATGCTTTTTCTTACATCCAAGTCCCTTTCCTACTGCTCTCCCACAATTAACATTCTCTCCTGAGAATGCTTCAGGGTAAACTTATTACTATATATTGTTCAGCAGTGCACAAAGTTTTACACTCAATTTAAAAAAACTAATATTTGTGGAAATAGACACGTTCTGATTTAAATAATTGGTATTAAATGCAAATAAAGAAGATCCAAGAAGAATGAAAAATCAGATAGTACCTTCCAGCTTGCCATTACTGGAGCTTAACTGTCTATTAAGTCATACTTGTGTATTTTTTCAATAAAAGTGTAAAATATTCATACCATGCAGTTTGCAATATCTGCTTGCTTTAATGACATTATTATTGAGCTTTATTTTGAGTTCCTGAAAAGCCAGTGAATCAAAGGCTGACTGAAGCACTGCCAACACAATGTTTAGGGGAAAGAATGTCACCACTAAAATCTAAGTCAGAGATGACCATTCTCACTGAATGCCTTATTTCAATTATAAAATGTATCCCCAGCCTTATACTGGAGACCACTCCCCAGTGAGAAAATAATTTTCTGATCCTATGATCAAAAATTCTAATCCTTATCTGAAAAAAAATGTTTAAGCTTGGGAAAAAAAAAGTCCTGAAGGCATTGAAACAACATTCAAATATTGTGCAGTTTGGAAACAAAATTCAACAATTTACTACTCTCAACTGACATGAAACTAACCAGACAGGGAGTTTATCTATAAAATGGTATGTTTATATGTATATAACAGTGCGAGGCATTTTTATATGCATATACATATATAAGTTGGATCTATATTACACTATATTATGCCTGTTACATGGAGTCCCCCACAGGATGTTCCTCCAGCACTCATATCCATTTCCAATATAGTTATAATCCTAAAGAACAAGAAATACTAGAAACTGACTTGCTAGTCACACTCTTCTTTCCATTCCCATGTCATATTATTATTATTTACTTGATAAAAGGTAACATTAAGCTCAGCCAGACAGTAACAGCCAGAAAACATGACCATCACTAGTGAAAAACACACTCCCAAATCAGTCAATAACGATTATCAACATGCACAGAGGAACCCAAACTGAGGCACCAGGTAGATCTTTGGAAAAACTACTGATGGAATTTTTCAGGGTACACTCTTTGTATGCTGTTTCTTGGCAACTCTGAATTGCTGGGCACCCATCACTGTCCTTTCTGGTTTTGGTGGCATCACCACATCCCTATCCAGAGGGACACACTGTTCACCCAGCCTTTAGCAGATGGGTGATGATCAGAGCTCAGGCCTCTTTCCTATGCAAGGAACAGCATGCTGAGGCAGAGACAGTGTTTAGGACCAACACCATCAATAGGAAAGGAAGCTTTTTACAGACATTTTTTTGTGCTTTCAGAAATCACACCCTGGGAGCTGACACCTACCCCTGCCAAAGCAGCACTTCCTGTGCCCTTATGGCAGCACCAAAGACTTTCCATCATGGAAATCTTAAGAACAAGATGACATCTTCCATATCTTTTTTCTTCCCTCTATCACAAGCATGCCAGTCATGTCTTACTTCCATCCACACTCAGAAAACCCCTACCACTACTACAGTGTTCCTGCAGTGCTCTGAAAACCACTTCACCTTTCCAGATGGAAATGGGAGCTGCTGGCAGTGCTGCTCCACACAAAAGCCTGAGCCCCTCTCCCCATCTTTTGCAGGGGAAGCACCAGTCAGTGCAAACCTGACAACTCATGGCAGGAAAGCCAAGCCAGCAAACTCCCAGGCAAAACCTTTCAACACACCAGTGTCATCTACACCAGCCAAAGAATGACAACTCCTAGCAAAAGTGGAAAAAATACGTATAGAATCTGGACATGGAAAGTTCAGTACTCTGCCAGTCACCTCCTTCCACATTGGTTTGTTTTAATAGCAATTCAAATGTTTAAAAAAAGGGAGAAAAGGGAAAAGGAAAAGGAGCGGGAAATGAAAACTTGAAAATATTTTACTACCCTCTAGTGGTGTAAGGTGAGATGGCCAAGAACAGGAAAAAGTTTTAAGCTGTGTCCATGTGTTCTTCAGTTAGCAAGAAAGTTTTTTTTTACACATCCCACCGACTTCATGTCTCCCTAAAAACCTTCAGAGCTTAGAAAATGAAAATGTTTAATATTAGAAAACACATACATAACAGAACAAATAAACAGACACATGAACCTCACTGAATCTTTCTGTCCCATCACTATGTCAGACAGTGGATTCCTATCATGGCTAGCAGGATGTCACATTTAAGCTTGATTTTAATCAGTTGCAGAGGGGTTTTTTTTGTGGCATTATGTTGTTTTTCTCTTTTTTTTGGTGTTTGTTTTGTTGGTTTTCATTTAGTGTTTTTGTTTGGTTTTTGGTTTTGTTCTCCTTTCAAATGGCTAGATGAGAGCCTCAAAAACATCTTTTGATCCAACATGAAAGGCTGAAAACAGTGGACTATACTGATGTAAATTAACTCAACTAGGACACCCAATATCAAAGGCTCTCCATCTGCACCAACATCATATCCCTAAGCCAATGCTCAGTCAGAAGGTTCCAGGGAAAAGTCTAAATTGCTAATAACTGAAACACAGGCTGACCTTACCAAATACACTCCATAAATCACTGATATCATTCTATTTTCTTAGCTGACCTTTAACAGTCTTTTATGTGGCCCCTCCACCAGTTACAACCCATCCATACTAATTCCTCGTCAGATCTAGATCACTGGTACATAGCCATTCAGCTAGCAAACTTCCATCAGAATCTTTTGGATCTTGTCTGAAAATAAACCTTTGAACACTTCATCAAGGAGCAGTAAGAAGAAAACAATACCTATGCCCTTCCCAGCATCATTAAATCTGATGGTGTCCAGAAATAGGCACGGATATTTAACATAGTCTTGCATAAAACCTGTTTGCCTTGCAGAGTTTATTAATTTATCATTAAGCTGTGCAAAAAACATCTATAACAGTTTCAACCCAGGCTGTGAAATGGCCAAGAAAACAGGCCTCCTCCTCTCTGGAAAGACCATACTTTCTTCCCTCACAATGCTCCCCTGCCCCTGCTTCGGGGGATACTCCACTATTGCTCTCCTTCTGTTGAGACATATGACTACAAACCTGCTCTCCTCTCAAGCAGATAAATGTTTCAATCACAGCAAACTATGTCTGTCAGCTGCTCATTTCCACACTCTAGTTTATTGTATATTTTTGTATTGAATTGTATTTTCACACAACATTTTTTGGCCTCATTTTAAATGGGAAAGAAACAAAACAAAACAAACCACTGAAAAAAAACCCAGGGAAAAAAATCACTATTTGATTGCTATGGTGTCTTGTTTCCATTAGGAGCAGCATTTTAGCAATAGCTGGATATCTGTACCAAGGAGCACATAAGCTAAAGGGACTTACCTGTAAGTAGCTGACAAAGACAGCTCTTCTGAGCCTGAAGTCCTTCTCTGAAGCTCTCTGGATTTGGCCAGCCTGGAAAACAAAGGACAGTTTCTCATTTTGAATCTTTGTTAATGCCCTGCTATTCCTCTAACAGCTCCTACACTTCTGATACTGGGCCACTGCTCACATAGGAGCATCATCATCCTTCTGCCATTCCTGACCATCACACTTCCATACTTTCTAGTTATTTACAACTGATTCACTTCATCACCACTCAATCACCTATAGTTGTTACCATCTCTGCTTCAAACCTTTCATTAGAGGTATCAGACATTTTTCTGTCATACTTCCTTAACTGCTTACTGAACACCCACCCTCTTTCAAAACTTTCTGTCTTTAACAGAAAAATTTCTTCTCAAGGGAATTCAAAGAGGTATAATATACTCCTCTGCAGAAAGACATTAGGGAACTTGGAGTGTGTACCTCCAATCAACTCCCTACACAGCTCAGAATGCTGTGTGAATTAGCCCCATGCAGTCAGGGACTCCCTGCAGTCTTTAATTGGTTCAAGTCCTTACAAATTTCCCATTGTTCATATTATATGCAGAGTTAACAGAAAGCTTCCTTTCCGAGCAGTTTCTGCACCAATTATACATATGAATTGGTCTGAACTATTACACTGAAATTTACTTTTTAGTGGCATACTGCTCTCCACAAGACATGGACTGTGGAGCAGCAGTTGCTAAGTTTCCTTTATCGTATTCTAAACATCACTGCAATCCAATAACATCACAAATAATAGTGTCACACAACCAAAGCACTGTATGTTTGCAGATACTTCTTTTACAACTTCAGCTATTTGTAAAATACAGCTGCTAATAGAGAGACCACAGTTAATCTTCACATCTCAGAACCCATCCTTAGTCCTCTTATTCCTATTGTAGTCTATACAACAGCTAAACTTTGATACTCTACAGGCAATTTTTCTGCCACATTTTTGCTCTTTAATCCATTTGTCCTTGTGCAAAAGACAACTATCAATTCTTCCTGGCTAATATAGATGTGCTTGAGGAGAAAAAAGAAAGTCACTACTTTCAATTACAAGAGCAGAAGATAAACGTCAACTCATTATAGATTACTTAAAGCTTGGGTCTAAACTTACTATGAATTACCTCCTAAATCTAAATGCCAATATTGTACTTAGGTTTATTGATTTAGACACATAAAGCTATTTACCTTTCTGGGTCAGAGTTTGCTTTTCTTTTGTTAAGTAACTGGTTACCAAAGCAAAGAGAGCAGTAGTGGTTTGGGATAATACAAACAGTTGGCCTCAAGTGTCCAGCTTCATTAAGAGGTGAAAAAAGCCTGTTTTGGTTTTTATAATATGCAATGTACAGGACACTGCAACACATACCAACCCATTTTTATCTATCACATAATGCTCGAGTTTGAAATTCAGTGTTGAATTCAATGGGAATTCAATTCAAAACAGCACTTTGACACAGTCAGTCCCTTGATTTAAGAACACTCCTGGAGCTAAACAGGTTCCTCATTGTATCGGGGGCTCAGAGAGGCCCTCTCCAAAGCCAGTTAATTGGACACTGCATCAAAAGAGTCCCTACATCAAAGACAAACCCACACAATGGGGTTCACATTTCTTCCTTGCTCTTTCCCATTCCTCGTGCAATTACCTGTTTTGCAAATTCTAAGAATCAAAAGGCTCTAAAAAGTTTTTATCTCATCATCACCCCCTCCATCCCCAATCCTCTTCAACACCATCTTGGCTACAGAAAAACAGTGAAGGGTCTACCCTTCTAAATATTCAGGGATTTTTTAGAAGCCTAGGCAAGCTAAACTAACTTTCCCGAAGCCCCACAGCCAAAACTTGCTAATAAAACCCAACAGCAGCCACACTTGAAGCAATAAGAACTTGAGCAGCAGGCAAGATAAGATCACAAACTTGAGGAAACCAACAACTAATTAATATTTTTTGACTAAAACTGCTACTCACCAGCAAGTCTCCTTCCTGGAGCTCAGCACAACCCTCCATGTCCACACCCTCCCCTCAGCAAATGGCTCCCAGCTGGCAGAGAGGGGCCCGGGGGCTGCTGGGGCACAAACAGCCTCTCCTCAGCTGCGGGCGGGAAAGCTGAGGGGCTTTTATCAGGGGCTTAGTGGGAGCAGCTGTGGGGCTGCCCTGAGCTGCTCCCAGCTGCTTCCCATCAGTGGAGATGGTGGTGGCCAGGGAGAAGCTGTCTGGGGAAGGGCAAAGAGCTGCCAGTGAGGGGAAAAGTGTGAGAAAAGGCCCTGAGAAGAGCAAGGCTTGGGGAGAAGGAGGAGAGGAGATGGTCCAGACCCCGAGCAGAGATTTCCCCTGCAGCCCGGCCAGGATCCTGAGCCAGACCTGGTGCAGAGTTCCTCAGAAGAACTCTGGCAGAGGTAGAATCAGAGAATGGTTAGGGCTGGAAGGGGCTTCCAAAAGTCATCTAGTGCAGACCCCTGCAGGGAGCAGGGACACCCTCAACTAGCCCAGGCTGCTCAGAGCCTTGGACAACCTCACCTGCAATAGCTCCAGAGATGGGGCCTCAACCACCTCCCTGGGGAGCCTGTGCCACTGATCCACCACCC